>CM060269.1:9348749-9562419 GCA_030684275.1 Acipenser oxyrinchus oxyrinchus
ACTTGGTCCAGGAACAAGTGAAGACATCTCACATCGGTAGTAGCAGCAGCTGCATCAGAGCAATAAGTTGTTCAGATGGACACAGTTCAGCACAGGGCAGCAGAATAGACACAGTATACATTCTCTAATGTTTCAAATGAACAAAAAACAAATCCAGTGCACCCTTAAACACAATCAATATATACACATACTATGCTGCAAGTACTGAGTTACGAATTACATTGTGGAAATTCACTTCTATTTCAACTACAAAGTACAAATCTATCCTCCATTTCTAACTGAGGTCCATGTGATATTTAACAGTTGTTTGTTATGGTTACACAGCAGGGCGTCTGCCACATGAAAGTGCACATTTGGTGATCTAAGACTAGAGCATTCACGATATACAATCTCTTTTTTTTTATTCATTTCAGTTAAAAGTAAAAACCGCTGTGCAGTTCAACACATGGATAACAAGCATCCAGTGGCTTTCCAATAATGTAGTGCAGATAATAAAGAGAAGAGTAATCAAAATACTTAACATGTAACATACTTCTCCACATTTACATTTCATACACCTGATAAACAAAGGAATGACACAATAGGACATACAGGGGATGGTGACTCCACTTTAAATTACTAAAACACCCATTATTGTTAAAACTCTTAAGAACCATGGCAGATACGGACCTGTTAGAAACTGCAATCATGGTCAGTTTTATATCCAATTCTTCGTAGAATGAATGTTTTCTACATTATTCTAAAGAAGGATATCCTATGCACTCCTCAAGCCTGGTTTGCTTTGCAGTTTGTTAACATTCCCTTAAAGTAGTGTGAGCTCCAGTCATGCTAGCTTCCTCCCACTTTTAATTATTTTTGTCCTGCGCTGTCGCCAAGGGAAGCATGTAAAAAATGAATAAGCTAATAGCTTCAATTTTATTTGAATTACTTTTTTAGATTTTCTGATTTATGGTGATAGTCATTCTGAGTGGTCCTGGTTGTGTTGCTCCAGGATCAAGTTATAATTTCTCATAATCTGCCTTTACCTGACCCATGTGACCTTTCAGCTCTGCCAACCCCACCTACTCTCTTGGTCTATATTTAAGTAGGTGGAGCTGGCAGAGTTGAAAGACCTATTTGCCAGATGAATAGAATGAGGAAGGCTGCTGAGTCCCAGCATTTAGGATTCCCCAGGCAGGCTCAAATTAATTAAAAGGCAGATTTGGACAAAATTGCAAACTCAATATTGGCACAGCAAAACCCAGAATCACTCAATGGATTACAAGCACTATACTATAGTAAAGTAAATCTAAAAAGACCATTAAAATGACATCTGAATCTACTTAGACTTTGAGAAAGGGAATCTCTTCTATTTCTATTTTAGAAAATGGAGCAGATGACATACTGCACTGGAGTAAAAAGAATAATCCAAGGGAGAGGGAGGAAAAGGAAACTGCCAACAGCTAAGTGCAATAAATTAAATATGTTCTCAACAACCAAGAATACTGCTCAATTTAAGGCAGAAAATGGCTGGTAGCATCATGTTTGCTCTTTGGCTTCGTGCTCTTATGGTGACACATTTCAGATGGGCAAACTGCTCTGTATTTGAGTAACAAGATAGAAAACAGTGCCCTTCGGTTTTTAAAAGACATTCATCACAACGACATTCTTCAATATTACAGGACTGTAACAGAATACCTTCAGTTTAAACCAAGTTATGTGCTAATAAAAAAAGTCATGAAATTAACACAAACTACAAACTACTTCCACTGAACCGTAGCACCTTAACTAAAACTACAGAACTTTGGAACCATATGGAAGGAACGTCCAAAGAGTAGCTTGTATGATACAGAATGTCACATAGATGTTAGCTGCAGGATGGATGTACTGTAATAGGATGTATTGCCAGTGTTTAAGACTTTACTCTTATTAGCCAAAGAACTGTTTTTTATAATGCGGTCTACTTTAATGATCTGAGCAGTGTCATGTTTAAACCCTGTCGTAGTCTTTCCATCATTTTTATTTTATTAAAGGATGACTCAATCATGAGACATGCAAAGAACAAATAGTGCTGAAGCACTTTCCCCCTGTATGACTCTGTGGCACAAAGTGTACATGTCTGTCTCTATGGCACCCCAACCTCAATCACCCACACTTCACAAACCAAATAGATTACTAAACCACACTGGTTTTAGAGATTTATTGGTGCTTAAGTTGCACCACTTATTAACTTTCTATACCGGACGTTTTAAACATTTCTGTCACTGCTCAACTCCTTCCCTCCCCAAGCCACAGCGATTCCAGAAAAGTGTTCCATGTCAGATTACTTCATATGCCCTGTTTAAGACATGAAGAAAATTGAACAGTGCTGTCTTTGCAAGTAGTATACTTTTTATTTATTAACCACGTTTTTTCAAAGCTAACCAGTATGTCTATGTTGGATGTGCGATTAACCAAATTTTGTCAAATACATTTGTGTCAACCCTCAGAGACTCAAAGATAACGAAAGAGGAATCAATTCGGGACTATTTGAAAGTGGTGGTTGTCGGTAACAGTGTTTCCTTATTTTTGTGCGGCTTCTATTTTATTAAGCTGTGTGCTAAATAAAATTATACAACTATGTTCAATGTATTTTTATAGAAGAGACAGACTTGTGATTTAAGCAAGCCACCAAGTGGATTAAGATAACAGAAAACCACTGCTGTAATTGATACAAGATACAGCCGCCCATTAGCAACAATTTAAAAAGCCCCATTCATTAACAGATTGAAGTTCCATACAGCAGATGGCACTGTGCTACATGCTAACAGACAGTTGAAGATGTTCATTAAACAGGAATCTGCCTGTGGCACTGCTTCAGGTTGAGAGCAGCAGTTGTGGCACGCAGAAGAGATGTGCTGCCATTAAGAGTTTGTTTTTGCAAAATGTATTAAAAAAAAATAGCTTGGCAATAATTTAAAAAGAAACGTCTTTTGTCTATTTTGGGCAGGGGACGATTATCTGCAGTACTCATGGATACCACGGGGTTACATTTTCCAACCCCAGTTACTTATCATTTGTAGTAAATGAATCACATTTTGAGGTCCAACTGTTTTTGTAAGACAGATACATTTAAAACAAAAAACTGTCAATTATTATGAGACAGGATGGATGGGGGGTCACTTCAGGATGCTGTACATGTATAAATATGCTAAATCTGATATTTCTTAGTTTTTTTATACAAAACTGGCCTCCCAAAATCTATATTGTTTTGGCTAAACTTCTATAATGGCAACAGGGAGATTGACTACTAATAAGAGACATTTTTTTTTGTAAAGGAACAAAACTTGGTCATGCTGGTTGTGGTAAACAGTAAGAAATGGTCGCACAACGCAGTAATGTAGCGGGTCACTTTGGGTTGCATGCTTTCCATTTTTTTAATTTCTTGTTCCTTAATAAAGAATGAATAAATAACATTGATATGGCACTACAATACCTGTCTTCCACAGGATTTGACAAGCTGCCACTCTCCAAACTGGCTTCTATGCTGACTATGTGCTGCCCCACAGTGATAATTTGCCTTTTTAAAACAAAATCAAAAAAGCCATACATTGTTTTACAATCCACTCATAAAAGCAAGCTATTCTTTTGTGCAATGTGTCAGCAATTTACAGCGATACTCTATCAAGTTTGATCCACAGCCATTCATACACAACACAGACGTCACACACCAATCACGGGAGAAGCAACTGTGCAGACACACATACACACGCTCAGACTATGTAGCTCTCCTCTGCAGCGCACGCTTCCCTCTTTCCCCTGGTGTTGGCGTTCAAGGGCGGGTAGCTCCCTCGCTGTGCAGGAGACCTGGAGTCCCGAGGAGAACTCCCACTGTGGCCAGTCCTGCCTCTAGCGCTGGCTGGGGGAGCCCCAGTCGAGAAGGCTCTGGATCCCAGGTCAGGGTTTCCGCTGGGGTCGATGATAGTGTTGATTACTGAAACAAAGCAAGGCTCCGATCACTATCTGAATACACTCCACTTACTGCCAGTCTTACCTTTGCAACAGGAAACAGATTGTCAATAATGTGGAATCAGACATGTTATGGGAACAAGAGGAACCAGATGCCAAATTTAGTCAGTCTATATTATATAGAGAGGATACATGATGGTTTAAGTGAGTAACGCAAAAGAAAGAAATGAGTGATGGAAAACAGAGAGAGGGACGAAGTTACCCATGAAGAACCATGTTTTCTGTTAATACCACATACCATTTACTTATGATGACAGATTCAATTGTGTGTCACGGATCATTAAACATTGCCATTGCTGTTGGGAGCTCCGTATTCAAAGCTAGGCAGTCATTATTATAACGTCTCTCCTATGAGCTGGCATTTGAAAAATAAACACCCGCATTGTAGAAATAAATAAAAAAAAATACTGGTCTGCATAGTTACTGAAACTATTTGACTAAAAATAAACTGTTCATTAATTCAAACAAGACTCAGGGCATTACTTGGCACAACCTATGTATTTTGATGGTATTTGCTTAACTTTTTTAAACAATTTGGGAGTTTGGCCTGATTTTATCTTATCATATGAAGTTGGGCTTCCGATACAAAAAGGCAAAACTGTTTCAATCTTGAGGGTTGTTTGAAGCTGGTTTAGCACCTGGCCCTGCCTGCATGATACCCTGCTGATCATAGGTATGGTACGGCAGCTAAAATAATTAAACAATCCATGCAGATGCCAGATTTCCCTTGATACTGACATCAGGACACATCAGTGTAACCTGTTAACTCACTAAACTGTCCAGCTCAAAACGACCCCTACGCCTGAGCTAAAACAGCTAAATAAAACACTTTAAATCCACCTTCCTGGTGTGTAAAACTGCTTTCTGATTAACTAAAGTGAAAGACATCCGTCTCATTAAGGGAGGTAAGAAGAAGCAACAAGTGTCACCGACCTTCTAGCTGCTTCTGAACTCTTCTCAGCTCCTTCAGAATGGACGTGATCTCCTGCAATGTGACAGAGGCAAAGTTACACCAGGGACAGAGCTGGCCAGTCCCAGCTGTTAAAGGAGAACCAAGACATGTTCATCCCTTCTTATCAGCAGAACTGTTGCTGTTTTGACTTGGGTAAAGCCCAGTTAGCCCCTGTTTTTCCATCCAATTTTGGAGCCCAGTTTAAATATATTACTATATCAATACTGGTTCCTGCTTCTTTGTTTCCTGGTTCTTTGCTTGCTTTTTACAACACACAGATATTTTCAAGTACATCGCCAAAGATTAAAAGTATAAACTGACATTTCTTGGTACCTAACCACTTCCAGTGCAAAAGGTCACATGGTCTGCTAGTATCAGTGGTTCGGTACCAAATGGTTTGATCACTGAAGTAAATCTGACCTACAGTACAGGAAGTGAATTAGGTACAAAAACCTGAAAAAGCAACATACCTGCAATATAGTAAAACAAACCTGCAAGAGCTAGAAACTGTTTCTGAAAACCTTGGTTATTACTCTTCACCACCTATTTAGAATGCACCCCATATAGTTACAATACAGTAATACTACATTAAATAAGAGTTCTATCGTTAGGTAAATGCATATTCAATACTGTAGTCTATTTCTTGGTGAGTTTTGATGCCATAGTTAGTTGATAGTGGCAAAACTGCCAGCATGCATGTATCCCTTGGCTAGTCCTTGTTTTCTGTGTTAAATTTGAGGCTGGATTATGGCATGCTAAATAGCATTCCTAATCCTTTTCAAATAAGAAAGATAAAGGACATGTTTTCCAGCTGAGCAAGACAGGAATTAACTACTTAGTGCTCTACATTTTGTGTTTATGTATTTATTTATTCATTCCATCTCAAATCCTACCCACAAACGTGGAAACACAACAGATACACCTACTGTAAGTGTGATAAACATTTCCCTTTATTCTCACTAGATGGCAGTATGGCTCCCTCTAGTGGATTCAGCACGATAAACCATTATAAACTATGGTAAATACATAGTATAACCATGGGACAACGGCAAAATAAATTATTAGTCATTTAGCAGCCACTTTTATCCTAAGCGACCTACAGAGACTAGGGGTGAACTGTGCATTAACAACTGCTGCTGCAGAATCATTTACAATAGGACCTCGGTTTTATGTCTCATCCGAAAGATGGATTAGCCTGCACAATTACCATGGTAAACTTTTTATAAGGGATATACTGTATTCAAAGAAGGTCCTAAGCCCTAAATAAATATACCAAGAAATTCACAATATTTTTGCCTCCCAAGGTCTAGGTTAGAATGTCTAACCTTGTTTGACGTCTTCAAAATTGGCACTTCATTTTCAGAATACATTTTTGCTTCAATATCCTCCCAGTTTCCTGTTCTGTTCTGAAACAGAATCCTGAAAAACAACATCGGGTCTCTCAGATTAAAATAGAAAACATCAGCGATGCAACATCTTTTGTAGAAACTGAATGTGCAGACAAGGCCGTTCAGTTGTTCCTAGAAACATGTGACGTTTACAGTTTTTATGCTCCTTTAAATTGAAATTACTACTTTTATCCTATACAGTTTTTAAACTAAAAGTTCATAATATCTAATAATAATGAATACTGGGAGTCTTCCCTCCCCATTATATTTGCCAGAAGCAAGCTTGCAGTAAAACCTGGAATGGGTGAAACTGCTATGCAATAGGAGTCTTAATTCCACCCTGTTATTAACAATTAGGGAGACGAGTTCACTTGCTAAATGAAACCCGTTTCTGTGTTGGTTTATTGGGTTGTATTCCTGCTGTACTGGATTTTGGTTAGAGCTGCAACAGGAATTCAGTTTGTTTGCAGCAGTAAATACAGCAGGGATGCCCCAACACTTACTGCTTATTGTATTAGGGCTTAGTAAAGCAGTATTTATCCTCCCTGCCCGGGAGATTGAATTGGAATTGAATCGCAATGCCCTGCACCCCTCAAGTCTGCTACAATGTGATAAGCAGTTCCTAAGATAAGTCTTCAGTACTTGACCATTATGTATCAAATGCACCCACAGCTTGCATTCTTCATCCAACTGCTTCTCTTTATGGTATTGGTCAGTATAGTATAGAGTGCAACAACCAAATCTGTTGGCTTGAGAAACCACTGACCTTGTTGAATATCAAGCTTTGCCACAATACGATTATGCAGGTACAAATATAAGGGACCTCCACCACATCCCTGTCGCCAGGGATTATACATGAATGAAATGTAAAGGCTAATGCTCACTTCATCTTCTTCGCCAGTTGCTCTGTGTTTTCTCGAATGGCTTGGGAGAGCTGCGACACAGGGTTTAGCATCAGGTTGTCCAAAATGACCTGGAAATAAAAAAACAATCTTATACTCATCACAGTTGCGTAGCCATCAATCTGCACACAGTCTTGGGAGAGTCATTTTGTTTCATAATCGGATAGGAAAAAAAAAACTCTTTGTAGACTTGGTAGTCTTCGTAGAAAATGTGGATTAAATAAAATGCATGTTAAAAGTGAGTACTGTGATTTGAAATGACATGTTCGACCCCCTTAACATGTTATAATGTTTACAATCACTATGAACAGATCTTATTAACTATATATGTTATAGTTACCAACCATTGACACATGTACCATACATTAACACAGGAGATATATATATATATATAGATATATATAGATAGATATATAGATAGATAGATATATATATATATATATACACACACACACAGTATATATATATGCATATATATATATATATGCTACTCAAGTTCATTAAAATAAGCAAATGTGTATGTCAAGTTATTGTTGCATCAATCCCACCCCCACCTCTCCAAAACATCAGACTGCTAGTCCAGGAGTTGTCTTTGGTCCTTATGTCTTTATTGTAAAACTTTTTAAAAAAATTTTTTATCTGCATTAGGCACTGAAGCTATTGAATGGGTTCTAGTAGTATTTTTGCTGAAAGTCCAGGAGTTGTCTTTGGTCCTTATGTCTTTATTGTAAAACTTTTTAAAAAATTTTTTATCTGCATTAGGCACTGAAGCTATTGAATGGGTTCTAGTAGTATTTTTGCTGAAAGAATTGAAAGGTGTCCCGGTGCCTGATATTTGCACACCTCTTCTCTACTCCAAGAGCGACGTTTCAAGTCCTGGTCATTCATGTTTTGGTCGAGTTCCTTCTTGTGCCCTGTTGAACCTGGGGGGACTTTCTGAAAGTTTAAGCTGGCTTCGGGAATGTGCTGGACCAGCTGGAAACCAACAGAAACACAAATGAATAAGAGGCTACTGTATGTATCCTCGGTCAGGAAGTGCAACAAATAAACATGAACTGAAGCCAGCAGCACAAGCAGAGCTCATTTCAAACTGCCTTGTCAAGCATGTCAAGTGTTTTGAATGATATCAAGCAACTCAATCATATGTGAATAAATTTAACTTAATAATTGGTACTTTTTTGCAAATTGACACAATCAATGGATAGTGTCAACATGTAAAGTCACAGTTTATTTATTTATTTTTTTAAATAGTGTGCCCAATTGCTTTACCCCCATTTTCTCTCCCCAATTTATAACGTACAGTTATGATCCATCACTGCAGCAATCCCCACAACAGCAGAACTGAAGGTCAGTGGACGATCCCACGGCCTCTGATCCGACGACCAAGCCAATTGCTTCTTTACATGTCGGATGTGCGCAAGCCTTAGCGTGATGAGGTGACTCCCTGACAATGATGCCTTCCTAACCCGTGGAAGCCCCAGAGCCAATGCAACGCTCCCTATGGACTCCCCAGCAAAGACTGTTGGCTTTGCACAGCCTGGTCCCCTGCAATCATCCGACTCACCCCTGCACACCACGCGGTCGTGCCTTTACCACATAAGCTACTAAGGGACCCCCTTACTGCAGCATTTGTAAAAGGTTCAAATACGTTTTTTTCTCAATTTGAAAAAAATTAAGTACTTACACTGATGACTTCAGTAATGGAAGGTAACAATGACAAATTAAAAGAAATAAAGAAAGAGGGTGTATGCACCTGTGATGAACGGGTGGCTCGTGATGATGGCAAAGCTGTCTGCGCACAAGAACAAAAACAAATGAAAATCAAAGAATACCACAAATAGAAATGAGATGATAAATTCAACATTTACTATATTTTATTTAAAAACAAAACTAGTCTTTCTATAACATATAGATCTGTAATAAAAATGAAGTGTCTGGCCATTAGTAAAGTGATAATTCACTTCAGGCATAATAAATCAATCTGACATTATGAATGATGATGACCACCCACCCTCCCCCAACTCATTTTCTCAGAATTCCTTTAACCCTTAACTGACAGTATGTTAAATCACTGGCTGAGGGCTGAGCCTGGCAATGACAGGAATGGGCCAGCAGTGTACACTGATATTGCTTTCAAAGCTAACCAGGACATAACAAAATATCAACAAATTGTGACAGTGTAAATCCGCAACAGTACTGTATTTAAAAGCCGTTGGCCAGTGTTGTAAGTTGTAAATCAACTCTCCTGGTTTTAAACATACTTAATACATTTATCTACTGGAAAAAATAAAGAGCAAATAGCAATAAAACATGTGGCTAATCTTGTGAAAGCAGAGAATAAAAGTGATTCAGAAGAAGCCTGTCTGTTACCTCTTCCCTGGCTGACATGGTTGATGCGGGGGTGTTGGGTACAGAGCTGAGGGAGGTACTGGGCCCAGTGCCGGAAGAGCTCTGGGAGTCTCCGTCTCCAGCCACGTCGTGGATCTCCCGGGCCAGGATCGCCAGGTCTTTAGCCAGGTCCTGACTCAGCCTGAATCACACAACAGCAAACCACTGGGTTTCCAAGCTGGATTAACAAATAGACCCTACCTGACCTCTCATTTAAACCAAATTAGCATTCAGTGACCTGAATATTAGGTGATTTGGTCATATTTGCTACACTGAATGACATTTTTAAATGTTTATTTATTTTCCTAAAATATAACACTTTGTCAAATCATGTCTGGTCCAAATAGTAGCAGGTATTTTATTTTAGAGCTGTTGCTAAAAAGTACTGAATGTGTTCTCAATGTCTAAAGCAGGTGTGCTTAGACTGGCTTGCCCATACAAAATATAAGCTGAAATGCTCGAGCAATTACTAAAGTCCATATGCTTAGACTATAATACCATACACAAAGCTAAGCAGAAAAGCAGGTAATGTACCTAATGTACATGTGTTTTTTGAGGACGTCACATGTGGGCTTTCTAGGAAATTGGTGGATTTGACATGGAATGTTATATAACCATAAAAAGCAGTATGTATTCTTCAGCTTGAATTGCAGCCATTAGGCAATAAAAGCTATTCTATGCTGCTTGCCGTAAAAACAAAACCCAGGGGCTCTGAATACATCATCCTGACCTCCTAGTACAATGTCTGAACACGCAGATTAATATCAATAGCGGTGAAACTGCAAGGTGGCTGAGACAGGTACAGATGGGGTAATAGATAGAGAGCAATGGCCCTACTTCGCAATCTCTGCGCTGTGCGATGACCAGTGCTGATAGGGGTCAGTCTCTTCATCCTCCTCCTCCTCAGTCTCTCTCGCCTGCACTTTGCGTCTCCCAGCAGCCTGGGCTCTGGAGGTCTGTGTGGCTGTTGAAGCATGGGAGCGTTTGTGTTTAGGGGAAGTATGATTGGACTCATACTCCTCGTCTGACGTAGAGATATAATCGGAGCCCTTCTGGCGCCGTCTGGAGCCTTCGAAAATGAATTGGTTTTGTAGAGAGGAGGAGAGAAGGAAAGAGGAAAGGACATGAGAGAAAAAACCAACCAACCAACCAACCTCCCCAGGACTGAGACAGCAACGGTTCTACAAACCCAGAGTGAAGTGCTATCAGGGATTCAGTGCCCCCTGGAAGTAGGTTTATATTACAGCTAATTAGAATTATGATATGGTTTAAAAGCATTACACCAAAGGACTTTTTCTTTCTGAAGCAGTTACAGTATGCCACTGTTCTGAGCATAAATAATAATAATAATAATAAAAAGCAAATATTTGGCCAACCGGTGGCACTGTTTGCAATAAACGATAATAATAATAATAATAATAATAATAATAATAATAATAATAATACATTACTTGCATCATCTTCTATGCTTTATTTAGTGGTGTTTTATATGACTGAAGTTTCTTTGATTCATTTTTGCCAATACAGCATGTTCTTAGTTTGTTATACTATTGTTCACTTCCATAGTCTAGTTCTCTCTACAGAATAGCTGTTGTTCATGTTTTACATATTATATTTTTAAATATTCCATTATATTCAATGTCAAGAAGAATTCATCTTTAACCCCAGATAAGCACTTCAGTCTTTGGTTTCTAGAAACTCTGTGAAACAGAACCATATAAAAAGTATACATTCATTTCAGGGTACCCGTTTGTCCACAACAACTGACTGCTGTACCATTTAAAATTAAACATACTTAAAGATTGAGTTCTCATTTCAAAAGGTACCGCGGCACACACAACAAATACCTAGGAATACCAAAGAAGTTTATTTTCTCCAAGCTGTACACTGCAGATACAATGAATTCTTAAGAGAAGATGTTAGTAAGCAGAATTAGTTTAGGTTACACTTTATATTTGTGTTTTTAGTCAGAAGTAATTGTATGTCTTGTCTCCATCTGTTAAGAAATAGGTTTGAACCCACTTTCATCACAGTGCGCTACTGTGCAACTGTTCAATGGGCATTTTGAAGGAAAAGGCCATTAAGTTTGTAACCAAGACGGATGGAAACAAGGCATGAAACAGGAAAGTACATTTTAACCACAAAAGAGTGGACATATTTGTGACAAACCAATTCATTCTGAAATACAAAACATCACTTTGTCTTTTAAATCGTCTTGAATCTTCATTAAATATATCATTGTTTCTTTAAAATATCACCTCAATTTGAAACACAATGAAAAACGTGTTTGTGGAATAATTATGCTTTGGAGGCCAGTGTTAAAACAAATATCAAATACAGCAGACACTTTAAAAAAGATGTATTATTATTTTAAGAACTGTCAACGCAGTACTTAAAGTGATATGCACCTAAGGGGTCTGGCAGTTTGTAGCTAACTATTGTGAGGCCACTCCTCCCGTTCTATTTAATGGGCAGCAGCATTCAAACTCTCAGCAACGTGTACCATAGATGCTGATAGTTTAATAACGCGAGGACGGCTATCAGTCTGTACTTACTGGATGTAGCACTGGAATACCTGGCACTGCTTGACCGGCCCCTGGAGACAGGCTGCTTTACCCCTGCCCCTGGAGTCTTCTTGGCTGTGGGCTTGGCCTCCGCTGCAACTGACTTGCGAATTGAGTTGCTGAATTCCATACTACGAGTAGAGAAGCCAGACCTGGGCGTGGAGGTCTCTGTATCACTGGGCGTTGTGAAGGAGCCTGTTCGCTTCCGTGGCATAGCCAAGAGGTCCAGCCGAGAGAGCTTCTTGCTGTCCGCCTGAGGTTTGGAAGGACCAGAGGCGTCCGAGTTCAGAGACACGCGGTCGGTCTCGGTACCCTCGTTATCAGAAGCCTCTCCCAGGCGGGCCCTGCGCAGCATGGATGCCCTGGTAGGCCTAGGTGCTGACAAGCTGTTTGAACGCGTGAGGGCCTGGTAGACCACGGACTTGGGGACTTTGCTAGGGTCTTCCTTCTGGGGCTGGGCGATGAGCTTCTTCCGCATTGTTGGACGGGAACTTGATTCGTGGTCTGAAGAGAAGGAATCTGGCCAGTACGGGAGGCTGGTGCTCCGGACGTCTTCCGTAAAGTCCAAGGAGCCCCGGTTCCCGGTGCTACGCCTCAGCTGGAACCGCTTGGTCGAGTCTGCTTTGCTCCCTCCCTCCGACACTTGCGTCCTGCGCTTTTCAGAGAGCCTCTCGCGAGCGCTGATTTGGCCATACTGATCCTGGATGGAAGGCGTTGAAGAGGACTTCTCTTTTTGGAGACTGTTGATATACCTCTTTTGTGGCACGGCGCTGACAGTTTTTTTGCTGCTGACATGGCTGACCGTACTGGCTGTGTCAACATCAGATTCACCAGACAAAGAGTCTTCCATCTGGGTTATGGATGTTTCAGATTTCTGGCTTCGGTGGTGTCCATGAGAATGGAACTTGGCCTCCAAAGCCGCCAGTGCATTTTCAGTATCCTTGAGAAACAGTTGCGTGTCCTGGCTGCAATCTGTACCATAGGTGTTCCTAACATCAAGATCTTTCAGAGCTGGATGGCTAGAAATGTGCGGGAGCTTGTTTACTGGAACATCATCGCTAGGTCTGTCTTTGGTGAAGCTTTCCTGTCTGACAAAAGAAGTAGATTCTTTTGTAGGCACTGCCTCTTTCTCTTGCAAATGGATCTTTTGGACCAAGACAGACTGTTTCCCTGTTTCTTTGGCACCCATTTTGGCCAAATGTTTCCCAAAAACGGTTGAAGTGGCAGGCTTGGATGTGACTTCGGGCTCCCTCTCGGCTCGAGATACAGTGTGGCCATGCCCAGAGGTCTGCTTTGATGGCGTCTCTTCAGACCCGATGTAGAAAGAGGTGGCTCTCGTTCCTGTCACCGCAGGTTTTTCTTCTAGTCTCTGAACATTGGTGTTATCAGTCCACAGCTTTTCTGGTTTAGTTTTGTCAACGCCCCTCCCAGTTCTGTGTTTCTTATTCTTCTGCACTGCAGAACCATCATCTGACTTGCTTGCATCGCTCAGGCTGTCAGGATCCAGGTCATCCTGAACGCACAGCCTCTGGGCTGATTCCTGCTGCCGCGGTGTTCCACTCCCTCTTTCAGGAACCTCGTAGTTGGGATAAGGGTCCGGTCGGATTACAATACTGGGTGTGGGGCTTTCAGACTTTTCTGCCGGTGGAACTTGAGGAAGGAGTCTTCTTGTTCTTGCAGACTGGGTACTGTCTGATTCTGTATGTTCTGCACTCCTACTCATCAAGGGCGGGTGACCGATTCTCCTATCTAGAAACAAAGGAGGAAAGAAAAGCATGACTCAGCTCTAAGGAATAATAACAGCATTTTGAATGATAGGTACAGTTAAATATCAATCTGAACTGACAATATCCAGAGGAAACGCACAACTGCTATTCTGATTAAAACCCCTTATCATAACAATTAAATTAAATCTGCATTCCAACTTAAAATAAATGATCTGTTAAGTTAAACCGTTTCAGTAATTATGCTTAAAATGGGATTCACCTTTTTAGTTTCAGAACTTTATTTAACAGAAATTTACTTCAAGTGTAATTGCAGTTCGGACATTTTTTTGCATTTCGTTTAGCATTCCCCTAATGGCTTCTAGTGCCCACCTGCAATCCAGCATTTACCCATTGCATCTACACTACACTGAGATCCCCACAGGAGCCTGAGCCATGGAGCCTGATTGCAGAGCAAAGGAAGTGGGCTTGATGTAAAACAAAAGCAGTAAGAAGGGCGTGCTGTTAAAATATAGGTAAGTAACAGATCTTTTACTATCAGGTACCATTACGCTGAATTGAATCTCTTCTTACCTCCGTCTGTAACATCCCTGTGCTGCTGCAGATCATGCAAGCCGCTGGCAGGTCCAAAGTTTCCGTAGCTGTCTGCCAGACTGGCCCACCTGGATACCCACTTCGGCCCTCCTGGAGGAACCGGCCCTACGTGTCGAGCCTACAAACCCAACACAACAAGCACTTACTGAAAAACAGCTCTGTATCAAAACAACAACTGCTTCATATTACTGTAGCCACTGTATTGTAATAGATGGTGAACTTTTCATTTTCTTTGAACCACAGTTTCTTTGTTAATAAGGCTCTCAATGTTTGGTTCTCTGACGTAATCTTCCTTAAACAAATTCTGTTCACAAGGTTTCTATACAAAGACAGAACCATATTAACATTAACGGCCTCTAGATTTTTTCTCAATTGAAAATGGGGGATAAATTTGCCTAAGAAAATATTGACAAAGAAACAATATTGACATATTGACAAACACTGACAATGAAACAATAAGCAAAACCAGACACTGGAAATCCACAAATTTCTGACCCATTTTCTGAATTTCAAAGGGAACCCAGTAGGTAAATTTTTCACTGAGTTATCAAATGCGTCGGTTTGTAGCACAACAAATAAAACACACCAAAACTGTACATACAGCACAAGGATGCAATTCCATTTTGGGGTTACAGTGACACTGATACACCACTTCACAATCATCTTATCATCAGAATCCCTCAATGGAAATTGCTGTCTTATTATGTGGAGTTGTGTGTACATTATTTTTTATTATCATTATTAAAAAAAAGGTCTCTCGAAACCCCTCCCAAAACAATCAATGAAAGCATGCAGCCAATACATTTTACAATCCATCTCCCAAATCTGCAAGTACAGGCATGCACATCGACATTTCACATTCTTGATTGTACAGTTTACACAGACATGCCACTAGTGTGTTGCAATGGAAAGCAACACCCTGGTGTAGGCTAGTTACCTGTCCGCTTCCTTCAATCTGTGTGCCACTAATGACTGCTGGGTTATACCCCTGCAATGAAGTTTCCTTTTGATCCACAGCGTTACTTTTGCTATGCCGAGAGCTATTATGTTCTTCCTTGTCATCATTAATTACGGGCCTATATACTCCAGTGTACTCAGGGGACTCGAGAACACCAAAGACCTGTTAAGATAAAGCAGAAGAGTTTGCTGGAACATGTCCATTTGCAACAATTCATTTAATTAGTGTAACATGTATGCCTTTTTTATTAAAAGGCACTCCAAAACATCACAATAGTCATCTGCTCTTTCTAAGAAAAAACAAAGTGCAAAAACCTTACTGAAGTACCTATTTTAAAAAGAAGAAGATGCCCCAATTCGCCCCAATTTACAGTTTCTGGAGGACAAAGCCCAGCTCTGTAGGTGTCCGCCTCACTAGGTCAGTAGAGTCCACGCCACAGCAAACACAATGACCAGCGACTTCGCACAACCAGGACCTGCGTTACCCTGAATGTATGACTCACCCTGCACACCACGTGGCCGTGCTTTTACCAGGAGAGCTACTTGGGGACGCAATGCTACATTTAATGTTTAATTTAAAAAAAAGTCAACACTTGCCATGCATTTTAGTGTTGTCATTACATCAGGGCTTTTAGAAACACCCATTTTGTCCTTTATTCTTGAAACCTCTTAAGTATGGTAGTTTTCTTTTGGTAGTATTACATTAACAAGAAAAAAAGACCCTGAGATCTATATTATCTTAATATATATGTATCTCTGTTAAAAGGGGGACATACATTCCCTATGGGAAGTAATTAGTTTTTGAAAAAAAATAAGAGTGTTGGCTGAGACATAAAAAAAAACCCAAAGGGGTGTGCCGAGGCTGGGGTTCCCTCTGGGATGAGATGCGATGGAAGGTAGATGCAGGTACAGGAGGCAAGGACACTGGAAGTCATCACTCACGTTACAAGTGCAATCAGTTTGGTGGTCTCAATCTGTCTTCCAGTGGAGATTAGCAACATCATAAAATCACCAAATAACTGAGCATCACTGGAAGAGACCCAGGACTGGCAGGGGGTGTTCAGTTCAGGACTGAGGCATGCTTGCTGAGCTGTGAGGGGAGGCTTTCCTAGGGCCTGCCTGCATCAGGCCTTCCTCTAGCCACCTTTCATGAGCCCCAGCGTAAATTCACAGTGTAAAACAATAAATAATGTAATGAAAGCACTCAAAACACAAGAGATGTGACGAAGCAAGGGAATGCAGGTAGGGTGTGATTTGTGCATTGTCTGTCAGTAAGTGCAAAACAGTGAAATATAACTCCATAATATAACTCCTCTGAGATTTTACTCAGCAGTTAGTGATCTCCATCCTTTATCTTGAGCGTCCATTAAACTTCACTTTATAAAACTCTATGATATTCATAGAAAATGTGATTAGCAGTATCAAACTGTATTTTTACAGTACCTGCAGATAATAACCGACTATAAACTTACTAAAGACGCATTGAAAACAAGCTTGCCCTGAGGGTTAAGTGCAATCGAATTAACCAAACTCTTGTGGTCAAACGTGAGTAAACAAATATGCTAAAATGAGTACAAAGTTCATGTAGTAAATATGGTATCCATAGCTCCCCAATTAGGCCAGCAGAGGGCACGAGAGAAAAGGGTCTATGGTATATGAGAACAGTAACAGGAAAGAGAGGGGTTTTAACTGTTTGACTAGTTTGGAAAATAAACAGTAATAGGACTTTTGTTCAAAGCATATAAACGATGAAAAAGACTTTGCTGAGACTTCAAAAGTTCAAAAACACCTTTTTCAACTCTGCAGCAAAGAAAAGGCTTCCCGACCCATGTTATTTCCAAGGTCACAGTTTTGTTATCAGAGCTTGTATATGAAAAAGACTTGAAAAGAGCTTGTATCTTATTAAAATATGTTCTGAAATATATGCAGATTTAATAGAACTTGTAAAGTTTAATTAACATTTAGATGCAAATTTAATGGGAAACTGACCAACCAAGTAAAATATGTCACAGACTTTTTTATTTTAAATTTCTCCCAGCTTACTGCAATATACAAGGCATTATCTTTGTTTATGTATGCAAATGACCAGCATGGCCCATTTCCTTGATTTAATACACAATGCCACCTGAGATATTGTGCTGTTAATGGTCTTCAGCTACCATGAAATACAACACGGTTATCTAACCCAAGGACAGCAAATGCTCAGCCTTTAAATCAAACAACATGAAAACGTTAAGAGGTGGCGGTGCTGCAACAACATATCGAAATCATCGAAGTATGAATTCTGAATTACCCAGGTTACTTCAGGGGCTGTACAGACTAATGTAAGGGCTTCAGTGTAATGAAACAGTATTACGAGTTTACCTTCAGACATCCAAAGCCACCCCTCATTACTGTAACACAATAATTACCTGGTCGATCATGTTCCGAGCTTCCTCCACCTCTTTGTCCTGTGATTCCGTCTCGATGGTGTAGGTCCCTGCGTCACTCAGGCTGTCGTCCTCCTCGTTCCGGCCCAGTTTTCCTGGTTTCATGTCCAGGGACTGGACTGCAAGGGGAAATGCAAGAGGGGCAGCCAGGGATCCAATCGTCAAAAATGGGGCGACAGGCTGAGAGGGGGGGGGAGTTGGAAGTTGGGGAGGAGCAGATTCCATCACTGGGGGAGCAGATACAGGCTGAGGGATTGGTTTTTCAGGGGTGGGGGTAGCAACGGCCAGAGCAGTGGCACTTTGAGCTTTCAAGAACTCTGCCGCAAAGTCCTGGGCCAGCTTGGATTTCTTCCCCACGCTACCAAAGGGCTTCACGGTCACCGGTGTGCGGGAGGAGAACAAGGAGGAGCCTGAGCTGAGACGGTCTTCTGTCTTCTCTCGTTTGAGTGAGCTGGACCTCTGGGGGCCTGCTGTGCTCTTCACCGGCCCGCTTGTGTGTTGCGTTGTGGCTACAGCCACTTTGCGTTTTTCCAGCTTGGCTTTGAGGGCGGAGTAGGAATCACCGTTCACGGAATTGTGGGTGAAGGACTGCGACCTCTTCTTGCGGGGATTGTCATCAAAGAACTCTATGACGAAGGCCTGCTGGTTGAGCGACTCCTGGGTTTCCAGTTTGGTTTGGCTCTGGAGAGAGGAGTGAGACTCGGGGGGCGAATGAAGCGGCTCCTCCTCGGGAGTGGCCTGCTTGTTGGGCTTCTCTGACAGGATGGGGTCCTCCGAGTCGCTCTGGGTCCCGTCTTCGTGTCTGTTGACTGCAAGGAAAAGGGAGAAATAATAAAAAAGGGAGCTTATATAAAGCTACAGCTGGAAACAGCACTGGATTCCTTTATCTCGAATGCTCCTTTGGGTGGCTGGGAACTGTGAATCAAGTACTAGTGCGGTTTGATTCTGCACTCTGTAGCTTTAGTTATACATATAAAATGTGTGTATGTGTATGTTTGAGTAAACTGATAAATACACTCACTGCCTTGCAACATATTATATTAAGAGATGAATACGTATACCTCACTCAGACCCATTACTCTCTGTATACATTGGTATTCCTGAACAGAAACTCACCCCACTTTAAATGCATTCAAAAGGTTTTAATGGCAATCCACCCCAATGCAATGAATACTACCAAATTCAATGGAGAACCATTATTGGCAGTCACCTTTGTATAGCATATTGTTGTTATGTAAATTAAACTCAATAAGAGGATAGGTAACTGGACCAGAACCAGTTGTTAAATGTTGGCCAACTGAGGATCATTTTCCCATTAAAGCAGGAGACGTCCTTAAAACTGAAAGCAAGCCACGCTGTATTTGACTCCAGCTTATAAAAAGTAGAAACGAACATGTTCAGTAATCGATTAAATATTAAACCGTGGCAGATTTGCAGGAATAGGTTAAATACTCATGATCAATAACACTTTTCAGAAAAAGAAACAAACACCTGTAATAGATACAAACAGCTGTTACATTAAAGGGGCTAAACCTCAACCAAGTGGTTTATCTTTAAGACTGCAACATGATTTATGACCTCATGGCTTCCAGGGATGTTACATTCTGCTGAGTTTCTTTAACCTTTAAACTTGAGCACAGTTAAATGTTTAAACTTTAGCATATCTGGACTGCTGGAAAGCGCTCAGTACAATGTACCCTTACTAGTTTGGATAACGTTGAAACATTTAAACTCCAAACTTCTCTCCATTCAGCATGTTTTTTTTTTTTTTATTTCAATTCACAGACTCCCCCCGAGTTAACTTAAAATCGACCAAGCGAGTGTGAAAGGTTAGTAAGAGTGGAAGAACCGCCTACCTTGAAGTGTCTTGATGTAAACGGGCAGGTCGCTCTTAGTGCTGTACACATCGTCGCAGGGGGGCTTCCTCCTCATCAAGCTGGGGTCATTGTGGACCAGCCAGTCAGCCACCTTGCTCTCCGCTGACATCACCTCAGTGGGGGCTGCCACCAGGTCCTTGCCAAGCTGCCTCTGGCGCAAGGAGAACTTGGTGACGTGGTCCCTGATCTTTATCTTGCCGGGGGTGCAACTGTCGAACTCGATGGTGAACGAGGCGTGGCTCTGGACAACGGGGGGTGTAGTGGCTGGGACAGGGGAGGGGGTAGCGTCGGTGTCCTTGGTGGGGATCTCGTGCACCTCGGTTTCTGGGGACTTGTGGTGCTGCTGGAACTCCTTGGTGGGGATTTCGAAGTAGCTGGGCTCCCGGCGGTAGGAGTAGATAGACTTACCCTGGGAGTCCCGGTAATCTGCAATGGTCCCGTTGACTTCTGGGTCAAGTCTGGCCGTCTCTTTCGGGCCCTCTGTGGGTAGACAGCAAGCACAATCCGTGTGAAAATGCTATTTGTGAAACTGGGTCATGGTTTTGTCACAGTCACAAAGCTTCCACGTACCTGCCCCAAAAATGTTTTGATTATTATCTAAATCAAAATTGTACAAGATATGGATCTGGGTGTTCAGGTATGTGTATGTGTGAGTAATTTTAAGATCCAATCCTTGTTTAAAAGAATATTGATGGGAACCAAGGCAACAGAATCCCTAAGAAACTTTGTCAGAAAGCAGTTCCTGTTAATGTGAAAATGTAAAACGGTAAAATGAGATGAATAAAAAGGGAGTGAAATATTCTGTTTTTTCTCACAGGTGTAGATTTTTTCAAAACAGAAAAATGGAACAGAACAGACTTCATGGAGAAATGTTACTGGAAATGTTAGGTTAGCTATTATTTTTTTGGTTATTATGACTTTATATCAGGCTCCAAGTCTATAATTATACATAGAAAGCAGGCACCCAGTCATACAGGAACTTGTGGCTGTACTTTTAGTTTCAAGGATAAACAACGTGTTCAATGCTTAGCAGAAAGTCATCATTTTTCACTGCAAGCAATACACTGGGAATTTGAATGGACCACGGCTCCAGACTCAGAAGCTCAATTTGAGTTCAGTCAATATTTACAGACAATTGATGGAATTTTATATTTGAACCAGGGCTTATCAGGGTCATCTGTCAGGACTATAGTGGTTTTGTGGTTCTGCCACAACAAGTGCCATCTCAGGACAGACACGGTTAACATGGGGCCTTATTAGAAAAGGGGACTACGGGAAAAGCTACAGAATGAAGATTAATTATAAACTATGTTGATTCTACAGACCTCTGCTCAACATCCACCCCCTGAACATCCCCTGCTTTAAGTAATGCTGAATTGTGCTAAATGACATGGTGGTTGTGTGGGTGCTAGTTTGAGACCACCAACAAATTGTACTTGTGGCCTCAGTCAGATTTAAAAGGCAAGAGACATGAAATGTACGTAAAATATGTAATATGGTACAGTAATCTGTCGCGTATCTGCCCGTCATATATCCTCCCTAACCGTTTATCCGCCACGATCAAGCTCTTCAGCAATGTGAGTTTATTACTGAACAGAGAAGATTAGTTCAGAGATTGTTGATCCTACCCAAGTGTTCGTACACTGTGTTGTATGTGCTCCGTGCGCTGCCATTGCTGGTAGTGTCATGTGAGCTGTTCAGTCTGTTATGTAAATAAATCCTGTTCACCTGTGGGGTGTATCAACTTCAACCTCCGTCTCGATCTCCTGCCTGTCACTCAGCAGACGAATGCACGCACCCACACGGCAGATGGCTTCTTTGTCACAAGCATGAATACCCTGTATCTTTCTAAACAAGGGATTTAGGGGAGCTCCCTGATAAAACTGTTGGCATCATTTTGTTTGTGATTTATACCTTAAATATGAGTTGTTGTGACTGTAGGATTCCGATACTGCTTTTGAAGTCAAAGTTATAGCAATGTAATGTCCTAACATCTACTCAGCTTGGAAGATTCATTATTGTGAATACTTTTCACTCTGTCTATGAAATGGTATACAAAGCAGAAGAATCTTCTTAAACAATTTAAAATGCAGTACAAGAAAATGCTGTACATTTTTGCTCCTTTTTTTTTTCTTTTTGCTGCGTCGTGCTGTTAAATTCCTAACATTTAACAACCATCAAAGCAAGCCTCAAATAACAAAGTATAACTGCAAGCCCCTGCTGGCAGTTATACCTTGCAAACAACCTATAAAAAATGTTACTGGAATTTCTAAGATTAGCGTAGTGCCACTTAGTTTTATAAAAAAAAAAAAAAGTACATAGAAATAAAAAGAAACATACTGGCAGTATTAAAATTGGACAAATGAGTTTTGTTTCCAGGTATTTAAAATTAGGGATGAACTACCTAGATTCAGTTTTGCTTCCCTGAGCTTCAGTAGAGCTTAGATGAAACATGTGTCACTGCTGCATCACCACTACTTGAGGGAGGAGCACAAGCAGGACCAGATAAGAACCTGATGATTGAGCACAGATACAAACACTGGGATGTACTGTCTTGTGGGATGTTAGGCCACTCAAGTTATTAACACTGTAGACTTGATGAGCCTCTCTTACTGTCTTTTCCCTCTGTGTTTGCGGCCACAGCTGTCTCTCGTGTGCCTTGTTTTGCCACTGCTGATACACTCTGATGACCCGGGAGCAGCCTATTAATAGAACTGGCATTGCTCCTGTGGTTCTTTCGAATGCTGTTATATCTGTATTTGACTGGTAGACTGTTTTTAATTGTGCTGCTTCCACAGCTTTAAAAGTGTTGCAGGGATCACATATCACATGACCAACCTACTTTCCACCTCGAAATCAGAGCAATACAAAGTCCAATTGGGTAGACCGATCCTAATAAATTGGCTTGGCAGTATACTTGGCTTTGTATAGGGATTTCATAGAAAGGTTATGCTAATAATTGCAACTTCTACTGGAGGTATCAGAATCCAAGATGGCCGCTCCGTATTAATAGTCACCCAGCAATCATATTTTAGTATAAAGCTGTACATGACTGAGGGACACTGAATCTTTAAATACATGGCTGAAAGAAGTGATTTTTCATCGCAGTCACTTGTGTTGGGGGGGATCTGCTTTACAATTCTATGGGCAGCCAATGCAAAGTCCTCAGAGGGTACATGAGTAATGGCTTTCGTGTCAAGGCATTTTAACCACGTACTTCAGGATTTATGGAGTATAGGGCTTACAACACTAAATGTAAACGTCAATGATGTGTGGCCACAGCATGGATTGAAAATATCATCATGAAGCAAAGACTGACAATTTTTATGAATTGTAAGTTCTTTTTTTTTTTAAATTCAAGTTTTTGAATGAATTCAAGTTTTTTTGTTTTGTTTTGTTTTTTTTTGCATTGGGGGTTTAGTTAAAAAAAAAATATTAAAACCGCATTGCTAAATAATACTGTAGTACATAATTAAATAAAATACCATAAACCCCCTTTTATTCACGTGCCAGTCATATGAGCTAATCCTGCTACTCCTATTAAACCATTCACACCTGAGAAGCAACCTGAAAGTGCTATCAACATAAAGTGCCTCACCGGACTGTATTTCCTCTGGTTGTGTCCCATCTGCGGGCGGCACTTTGTTTCCGGCGTCGTCTTCTCCCCACCACGATGGCTGGCCGTAGAGAGGCGTGGGGCGGGATGTGCTAGTCTCTGAACAGAGTGAAAGTGATTGCCATTAGGTACTGGATCTATTTACACACACACACACACACCTTTAGCACTGCATGGAGCTTCACAATATTTATTCAAAGCCACTCTTTAACCAGACATGCTTAAGTACTAGTACAATGAATATGGAGGGACTCCAAGACTAAATCAATCAATCATTTATTTATTTAACCAGGCACAGCCTGACTTATCTCTAACAGTGGTGACCTGGGGAAGAGAATGGAGAATGCATTTTATTAATATTACTGTGGTAATGTATAAAATACAGGTCTGAACCTCAAACTAAAAAACAAGTAACCGCACCCCATGTTGCCTTGAACCTCCTTAGGGCCATGCCATGTGAAAAAGTACATCCGTCATCAATAATGAATAGGAGGGCTGGCCTCACATACTTCATTCTTGGACTGGCCATGCACAAACTGATGCACTGATCAGATATTTCTATATGTATATTTCAGGCATGGTCAAGCCAATATTATAAAGGTCCAGGCTTCTTACTGTTGAATACCCCAAGCTTTCAAACATTTGCACTAATAGAAATATTTTGTTCGTTCAACTACAGGTGTCTTTTAGTCCTTTATGGTGGAATCACAGCAGACTCAGTTCCTTCAATCTGTCTTCATAACAGAAGCCCTGGGATTAGTCTAGTTGCTCTTCGTTGGACTCTCTCCAAAGCTATAAGCAAAGGCTTTATGATTTGAGTTACTGTAATTGTGAACCCTGGTAACTTTACACTGTCAATCACCTGCATCCCCATACCTGACTAGCCTGCTCCAATGCACCAAATTATTAGCAAATATTGGGAATTCATCAATTAAATTGCTTTTTAATTTAAGGGAATTGTTTTGCCTTAAGTGTGTGTGTTAAACCAACACTTTGTTTTATTCAAAGCTATACAGTTGTTGCAGCGACTTGACATTGAAAAAAGCTTTTAGTTGAAATGTTTGTCATTGAATTTTAATTTCATCTAGTATTTCAAAATTAGCGGTTTCCTATCGCAAGAAGACCCTGATTATCAGGCTTTATCTTGGTCTGTATGGTTTTGCCATCCCGGCACATTCAACTACCAGACTGTAAAGCCCTCTAATGCTAAAACTAGAAAAAAATGGACAGAAAATACTTGGGAATAAAAGCTCTAAATAAACTGAGAATATAGAAGTTTAAAAGGAATATAAGTGCAGGGCACAAATGAAAAAAACATTCATTCTGTTTTAGATACAATCTCCTAAAGAAAGAAACTACAAAACTATGCTGGATTTAATACCAACAGGGGAGAAGGGTGACTGCCACGTTTCACTGAAATACAATCTCGGGGCCCCTTTCCTGCACCAAGCACTTCTGACACAGTGTTCCATTAGGTTGGTAGTAGGCTGGCAACTGTTTCATCCTTTACTTTGTAAACAGTTAAGCTGAGAAAGAGTTAGAGTCCCTGTGTGAGGCTGTGTGTTGATTAATTCTGCACTTGAGCAGATTACCAGAATGTACTCCTTAACAACAACCACACAAACAAAACAAAACAGCTTGCATAAAAGAAAAAAACACTATAAACAGATACAAACCAAGCCCTTGCCCAGCATTGTCTAGCTACGGTAGCAGAATTTTTGCATGTACTTGGAAGCATCTGGATCAGTTAAGTTAATGTAAAAGCAGGGGTGGCCAAAGTTGGCCCTCCCAGTCCTGTTCTTTGTTCCAACCCTGGTCTAAATTATTTAAATGGACCAATTAAACCTCCACCCAGTGGAATGGCCCTCCAGGACCGTGAATGGACACCCCCGATGTAAAGGTTGCCAAGTCATTATTTTGGGCTGCTATCTGAAAATTGCCAATCAATAACTATTTAACTACAAAAGCTGTTGATCAATAATTCAACTTGCTAACATCACTCTGCAAGGAAGACAGGCAAGCCCCTGCTATACTTGCAACAGCCGGTGGTTATAAAGGTGTCAGGTACCGTTTGGCATTGTAGTACGTTGATGTGCTTAATTTACTGTTTTTGAATCACATTAATTAAAATCGGAGAACTTAAAATTGCTATGAAGATGGACATCCGTTTAGCATTGCACATATATTGCATGTATTTGTTTTACCAGCTAGCAGTAATAATTATTTCTAACTCCTTCCAAATGTTAAAGTTGCTTTTACAAATACTCTACGGAGAAAATTACCTCACTGTGACTGGCATCCTTCTACAGAAAGGTCAAACCGCACTGATTAAGAGTACCAGGCAAAGCAGGCAAAATAGCAGGAGGAGGAAAGGCTAAAAGGGTCTTAAACAGACAGCTTAGCAGCAATGATTTAGTACTACTGGACTCGGAGCAGCTCCGGTCACATGCTCAGAGGATTAGGGGTTTGCAGTGGTTCCTATTCTCAACCAGTTTGCCAGACTGCTTTTGTTTAGCATATTCACATAAACAGAAAAACATGAACTTGTCTGTGTTTATACAAGTATTCCTTAAACAAGGTCATGTTAAAATCTTCTAATAAAGTGCTTCATGACACCAATTAGAAATAGTACTTCAAGTTGTTTGTATAGTTGCCACTTCAATATAGATCAAAAAGTCTATGTAAACCCTTTAAAACTAATCTCATCAGTGGATTAGTGCTCAAACCACGATCATTACCTGGATGTTCGCAAGATAACATGTTGATCTGTAGATATTAAGGAATGCTCTGTCTACGTAGGTTTTAAACAGTCAGTGTTTCTTTACAGCAAAGAAAGGGGAGGCATTTTTAAACCCTACATGTACCAGGCATCCTGGCTAGCCTTGTAGTTTATTTAGCCTACAATAAAGAAGAATTTGGGGGGACTTAATTGAAGTCTTTAAAATATTAAAAGGAATTGACAGTTAACCCTAAGAAAAAAGCTTTAAGCGCAGTATAGAAACCAGGACCAGAGGATACAGTTAGAAACTAACCTGAGATATAATTAGGACAGAGGGGTGTGGTGAGACTATGGAATGGGTTTTAAGACTTGACAAAGTTTTGAGATCAGCTACTAGGAACTGGACGAGCACTCATGGGTTGAATAGCCTCTCTCATTTATAGATTTTCTTAATGTCCTTATGATATTTAGTGCTTGGTGCAGTTACAGTCAAATGAGAGTGAGTGAAGCAGAAATATAGAAATCTACAATGTGTGTACAAAGTTTGGAGCTTAGCAACACAAAACCAGCAAAACAAATGTAGTTGTTGACTAGGCAAATGTAGCATTATGACTTTAATAGTCACTGACAAAAGACATGCATGCCTTACAGCAGAATGGAGGTGCAGGGCGTTTACAGTTCATAAGGGAAGGGCACTTGAGTTTAGGACAGGGTGTAGCTCTCAGCTGTAGCTCAAGCGTTCTGGCTCTAGGCCCGTTGTTAGTAAGTATTTAGCCTGGCCTAACCCAAAATGTGTGTGGGTTGTAATGGTTTGGCAGAGGGGTACATGAATTGCATGTGGTATACAGGAAATCTTTTAGAACTACTACAGTACATCAGTAGGGACATTCCACAACAAATTTATAAGAACATCTGACCGCCTAAGAATTCAACCAAAATGCATGTCAGTTTTTCTTTTGTCACATTTCCAACTAACTTTGGTATTTTGGTGAATCGTGTTGTTTGCTTCACATCTGGTGCACCCAAAAGCGAAAAAAAAACATTTAGCAAAATCAAAGCAAAGCTAGCTGAAAAGTTGCTAAAGTCGAGAATTGTAACTATTTGGTTTCACGTTATCCCAGACTGTTAAAGTAATTATTGAGATGTTCTAATCATGCCTGTGATCCTGCCAATAAACCTATAAATGCATGTTGACGTAACACTCCAAAAAATGATACAGCAGTGGTAACAAGTAATTACAGGATGAATATGCTACATATTTTGTATCTGACAAATAGGCAATGAAAAGTAGATGATTTTTTAATTAAATGTCTGCTCAGGCGCACAGATTACGACAATACATGTAGAAATGTTTTCTTGGAGGCCTGCTGTGTAAGTAATTACATTTTGACAAGACAGATCGCTTAAGAGAAGCCAAATTAAGCTCAAGAACGAAAAAAGCGGATTCTCACTGGGTTTCTACACAGTCTACTAGGGAAGCAGTCTTTCTCCACAGCTATCTGTATAGTTCCCCAAACACTAGGGGCCTCTGCATGTGATCTTCTTTCTGAAGTCAGTCTAGCTGAACCAGCTCAAATTGAAAAACTGGAACAGAATGCATGTATACAGTTACAAAAGCAACTAAATGCTTTCCCCTTGTTTTAGAGGTATAGCAGGACATTTTTGTGAACATTTTGTTAGCCGCCCCCTCCAGATTCTAACCTAATGGCCGTGGTTGAAAAAGTTATACATTGAAATTGAGTCTAAAAAAAGCAAGCTTGATACTCCGAGAATCGATATTCCTAAACGCCATAAATAAAGTTACCAATTTTTTTTTTTTTTTTGTAATAAAAGGTTAGGATACTCTCGACCCTTGTTGCTCACCCTATTCTAACTGTGCCTATTTACTGTGATCACATATAGTAATGATCTCAAGCTCTAGAGGTGGGGACTGTGACCGAAAACTGTTACAGTGTGAATCTCAGAACGATACAACTTGAGGGGACTAATAAAGAACTTGGATTCACGTTTTCTGTAATTTCTTCTGTCCAGTACTGAATAACATGTCTTCCATTTTTTGTTACCATTTTCGGATCTTTATCATATACTAAACATTCTGTCTCAGATCTTAAGAATCGTGTGCTATACAAAAATGGCAGTACACCAAGCTCATAGAAGTGGGGATCGTGATCAGAAATTGTTGCAATGTCAATTTACATTTTTTTATTTATTTATTTATTTATTTTTAATGTGATAGTCACTTTTCTAGACAACAAATTTGTGATATGCATCCAATAATACTAATTTCCATTGATTTGCTGATACAAACTCAGATCTCTTAGAGCTGGCATGAACGTATTCGTAGTCACCTTTTAGTTGTCAATCCACTGCAAGGCCTGCAAAATTGATGCAACAATGATTCCAATAATCAATGACTGCTATGGCTTTTCTATTTGGGAGCCTCAATTCAACTTTCTTTAATAGTCCTGGTGCCCTAATTGGAGCCTCACATATATATTACATTTCCAGCACACGCATGTTTTTAGTTGTAATTTGAAGGCTTCAGTGAAGAATCACATTTTTTTGGATTCTTGATTGTTAATAATATAGTTGTTTTTTTTTCAATGCCTATATTGTATTACTTTGTATTGTATAATAATAATAATAATAATAATCTGAGTTGCAGTTGAAGGCTTTTGTGAAGAGTCTACACATTGCTTTTAAAGTGTTCAGGGTTTGATCTCAACCAGGTCTTAAAACAATATATATCAAAATAATAGTTTGATTGTCGTCTGCACAAGTGCAAATACCACACACGCATTCCGCAAGTGGTCTCACGTGTGCCAGAAAACAATGCACATTCAACCATTAAAACACCAACTTGTTCAAGACTGAAACTACTTTTCTAAGATTCCTTGAACAGCAGTAGAACTACTTCAAATGCCCTGGCGTCAACATTTCATCTTTATACTGCTGTCTGCTATGTATCAACAATCAAGAAACTGGATTGTTCCTGCAGTACTAACTCTGCCTAAAGTGCTATTTTCAAGTGTTTTTTCAAGGGTTGTGTTTGAAATTAAAACTGCATAGGGAAGGTAAACAAACTGATTAGCTTCCTGTTAATGCACAGAAAAGGCAAAATTATAATACAGCAAGGAATCGGTGGAATTTAGTGGAAAATGGAACATTACGGTGCAGCCTTAATCCATGAAATTCCTTTTTATTGTTTATTTTCTAGAAAAGTTTTCGGCTAGCAGTACAACACATGTCTGCCGCAAAAAAATCAGTTCTGTCTGCAATATACAGTAACCTCTAAAATGAGCCCATCTGTCGGCAGTGTATGAAACAGAAATAGCAGCGTTTGTCCGCTGGCATCATTCCAAGGGTTTACACAATGGGGACAGATTGACACCATCACATTTAATGCAAACGTGTTTCCTTCACTAGACCAAGGTGGTGTGTCAACGCTTCTTGCAGCATCATTTAAGCCAAGCTCCCCCCTTCTCTCTCTCTCTCTCTCTCTGTCTGTATCAGGGCTGCACGTGCGTTACCTGGCAGTCCTTTGGGGTCCCCCTTCTCCAGTTTAGCCCTGGGGGACTCCGCCCCGCTCTCCGTTTCATCAGTCTGCTCTGCTTTCTTCCCATCCGACGCCTTGATGTTCATTTGAAGCTGGCTTGTGTACTTCTCATGCTGCAGCCGGTGAGGAAACAAAGAAGAGAGAGTTCAGCTACCCTGAAGGTATGTTAGAAATCAATTTAAACTGGCTGGCAGATATTCTTTGCATCAAATGACACAGGCTCACTTTTTTGCTGGTTTTTATGAGGTTGAGATTACAGATCGATTTATTGCACAGTATACAATCACAATATATATAAAGGCATACTTTTCAAAATATTTGAAACGCCAGGGATGTGTTACACACTTTTTGTGTTAATGTCCTGTCCTTCCAATAACTGATACATTCATTTTATTAATAGCATCACTACTTTATAAACTGTACCTCACAGCTGCAGGTGAGTTTCAGTCACAACAAGCTGGACAGCAGATGGGACAGACTCTGAAAGAGGGGTGATTGTAGCTGCTGGACTGGCAGAGTCTTCAGTATCGAAGACTGCATCCAAATGTGGATGAACAGACTTCCAATTTCCCTGAAGGAACTGAGGAATGGTCAAGTATCTCTTCAGAAAAATGTGAACATTTTTTTGTCTTGTCATGATGGCCCTACACCCTAAGGACCCCTAGTGTTCTGGCTGGTGTTGCAGTTGTATTGCATGCTGCATATACAGAGTCCTGCTGTGAACTATGCGCTATAGAACAGGACATTCTCCTATGCCCAGACCACAGCCCTTGTCCCAGGACAAAGGGGCTGGTAATCTCATCAGCTCCTATAAAAGTTGATACCTTGTAACCTGAATATAGATTATTGTGTCTCTAAAGGTGATAAAAGATTGTCTAAGTTGATAAGTAAACCTTTATCTTCTAAACGCGTGTATCCACTGTCTAAAGCACTATGTACAGACAGTGAGCATCTGGTCACTTGCTGTTTTGTCACCCTAGTTTCACTCCAGGCACATACTGAGAGATGTGGCTTAAAGTCTTAGCCATGACAGGTTACAGCAGATGTGGGGAGGGGTGAGGGGAGCTGTGAGACAGCACTAAAGCTAATTTCATTTGCTCTCAGGTTTAGAAGCAGGCTTGGCAGCGGTAAGCATGGCAGCGGTTTCAGAGCAAGAATCAAAGCAGACCGTTAATCCCCATAAAGACCAGATTAGAAGGCAGGAGAGTAAAAAAACAAACACGCACACACACATGTACCATTACCTGGGAAGCAGAATACCTACCTTTAACGCCTCTTCAGGGACTCTGTGTTGACTCCTTTCCAGCACATAAACATGTGTATGTAAACATTTGTGTTAAGGAAAACATGAATTAAAATAAAATATAAAAAACAAAAACTGTATATAGCAGACTAGTCTGGCAAGACCTTGTGATTTTATTGAATCTAAACCACAAGCCAAGACCTCTGGTCTTCCATACGTTTAATTAAACAGAAGCTTCGATGAACTCATGGAAAAGAACAAGTGCAGTCATTGGGTATGGTAAGGTTGACAGCATTCCGCGTGTCTAATAATAATTTGACAGTGAGGGAACAGATTTTACTATGAGTGATTCCTTTCTTTTTAGGTATGCAACACATAACCATATATTTTATTCTTCCACCTACTTATATATTAGGACATAATAGACAAGAATATTTAATTGTATTGCCCAGCTGTAAGGAACTCACACATTTTCTCACAAACCAATACAGTATATTCCATGTCATATTGTGGCCAATGCTATCCTTTGGAGAAATCATTTATTGCCAGATATGGGACTCTTGTTTACCCAGTTATTTCTCCATTGTTATGTCAATAAATGGCAAACTAGGAGTTAATCTGGTCTTGCCTGGAGGAGTGCTTCAGGTATCGATATCCATTATTGAGACAGTATTCACAGCTGTTCCTCTCCTGAGCTTAGTTTTCATCAACATTTAATGGTCATAGAACCAAAGGATTACCACTGGGCATTCTAGCTAATATTTAATTAAGCAGTGATTGTATTTTTCATTATAAAGCATTTGAGACATCTGGGGTAACAATAAGACACCCTCCCAAAGACTAGCACACATACATTAATGGTCTTCACAATGCATACATTGATTATGAAGCACAGATAGGAAAAGGGCTTCTTATTTAGATTTCTTTTTGTTTCTTGAATGAAAGCCTTAAATGGGGTTATAATTCCAGGAATGATACTTGTGTAATACTCTATGTATCTCACATATTCAGGTGCTTTCAAAACTGCACAAGGGAGATTATATTAATGGAAGTTTACAGAACTATTGTATTAGCTATACTCTCTTTAAGTCTTCAGCATGGGCACAGCATGACTGCCGCTGGAAAGCCTGGTTCATACTTCACTCTCACATCATTTCTGATGGAATCAAGGGTCTCCAACAGGTCGGAATTACGTCACCCACACTCTAGTGTGTTTTTTTTGGAAAGGCATAGAGCCTTTTCTCATGCGCCTGAGACCTGAACTCGCATGGGATGGAATGATGTTGAAAAATGTTAACATTTGCTGCTTGGTCGTACGCTCGTAACCGTCATGGAGCAAGACTTTGAGGAACTTTTACTGGAAGAAGTTCGTAAACATCCACGTTTATATAACCCCTCACTTAAATATAGAGATGCCCAAGAAAAGAAACAGCATTGGCGCGGAAAAAACTAGAAAAGGACTGGCGAGAATGTAAAGCCCGACGGAGAAAACTACAGGATAGATTTGTGAACAGCAATAGAACCCTTGAAGTAAAGAGTGGAGTCGGAAGCTCGTGGCCACACTTGCTGGGAATTGCCAGTATGTAGGATGTACAGTGCGACGGCAAGTCTTCGTGCAAGTGTCACTGGCATTGCATGTGTATTTTTGCATTGAAGCAATGGTCCCAATCTGTTTATCATGTTGTATTTAAAAGTATGAACGACAGCTGTGCAGTAAAAAGGGCTGCGACACGATGCGTCCATCGTACAGCAAATAGTGAAGGTGCACAGCTTTTACATCTGTCTGCGCCTGGCGTACCGCATTCATCTGCGATAGAAGCATGAACCAGGCTTAAGAGAATGCACTGCAGGCACAACCTGCACCTGACCAGTCTAAACTGCAATGCAGCGCTTTTTCACTTATTTTGTGCGGCTCAAGTTCCCACTCCTTCACGTCCTAGGTGTGCTCTGGTGCTCCCGTGGGTTAGGGAGGCAAAACCAGCAGAGATTGTTTCTCTTCAGTGCACTACAGCTGGCCAGGCTTGGTGAGCTCAAGCAGACAATGGCAGGGATGGCTGGCCTTTGTACTCCAGAGGCCTGCAGCTCAATGACACCGGCTCTCGAGTTCCTGGGTATAAGAGAGACAATTGGCTTGGGAGTCAGAGGACACCCACTGACTTTCAGTTCTATTGAGCTCTACTGAGCTGTTATGGGGAATTAGACATTCTACATAGGGGTGAAAATAAATAAATAAATCCCAATAGCTTAACCTTGGCAAAGGAGAAATGTGTAGGAATGTTCCTGTAATTTCAACAATAAAACACAGTATTCTTTTTTAAAATTGGGGATCTAGGCCATATTGGAAGGAGTAGGATAGTCTTTATACTGTAGATGTATTATAATTATTGTAATGGTGGAAATAGAAAAATGATCTACAAGAAACGAGGCTGTGGTTTGGTTCAAAGTAATCAGGCTTGTGGGCTTTTAAAGCTGATTACACTGCAGTGCCATGTGACAACAGCAAACACTACCTTCACAATCCTGATGCTGCACATTGGAAAGCTGTGTATGAAAATACCGGTTTTGCAAAGGGAAGGTATTCTGTGAAGAAGAAAGCTTCAATAAAAGGAAGTTCTTTGAATAGTAGGTTGTCAAAATAATGCAGTTTTTAAAACAACTGTTTACTGATGAAATGCTTCCCATGGGAACTAGAGCCCTACTCTCAAAAAGTGAGCTCTTTCAATGGACTACCATGATTATTTCAGATAAACACAAGTAAATAAAGACAAACACAAGTAAATAAATAACTATGTAATAGTGACAGTGGCACGGTGTGTGCCTTCTATAATAATGGAACTCCCTGCAATTCAACTAATGCTTTATTGGAGTTCCATTATTACCTTATAACCCTCCACAGCAATTCCGTTATCACTTAAACATAATATGGAGTAAACCCTGTTATTTTATTTGGATGTAGTTAACTGCTATCCACTATTCATTCACTATTTCCTATTTTTATAATCTATTTAAAATTATAAAAATAGACTGCAATGTTATTGTTCTGTGTTCTTGTGTCTGTTGCCTGGCTACCAGCTGCAGCACAGTTTGAAGAAACATCAGTCTTACTAGAAATAGTGGCGATATACTATGCTGCAAAAAAGCCTTTCTGACGTTTATAAAATAGTATTCAAATGATCTCTGGAGCTCTGTGTTTTCTGACATTCTGACATGAGATGCGGCCAGTGGAAGAGACTGAAGATGTGCTCTTTCACTGTAGTTTTGAGGATTTCAGAAAACTCAGCACTTAGCCTCCTTAACATGGAGTCTAGGGAGAACATGCCACGTTACAGGATAATCTGGCACCATTGAGGGCCAAAAATGTTCTCCCAAGAACACAATTGTGCTTAGCAATAATAACCTTAGAATATACTTGTTCCGTTATTTTTTAGCACAGATACCAATGAAGAAGTTAATTTTGGGGTCAAATGTTAGGGTGATTTTTTTAAATCAACATTTTTATGCCAGTAACTAAGTGTTTCTTCAGGATTATTTTATGTATGGCCAACAGCATTGGAACATTTTATCACAGATATAAACAGGAGTTTTATGGCCAAGACTAAATGAGATGACAGTAATAAAATAAAAATAAAAAAACAAACAGGAGGACATATTCCCAGCTGAGCTCGGATAGGAGAAACCCCACCTACAGTATATCCTACTGCCGATACACTGTAGAACACTCACAGAGGGTCAGAGCAAGGCCCCACACTACTGCTTGAGCTTCACGCATACAGCGTGTAACATCTCAGTATAGCAATTTAACATATTTAGAGGAGTGCCTTTTCAAATACCAGAGTGGCTATTACAATTATGTAAAGCATAGACAGACAGTCTCTTGCTACTGTATGTGCTTCGAACAGCAGACCTTGTTCTGTTCCAGATTTCTTGTCTAAGCATGTCTGCAAAGCATTAGAAACAGAAAGTTACATTCACAGTTCAGCACGTCAGCAAGATACTTAACTGAATGTAAATAGCAACACTGCACAGTAACCACAATACCCAGTGCAAGGCCTATTCTAGTCACAGTAGTAACTAGATTGTGATGTGAAAAATGTACACAATACTTTGTTCTTCAAAACTCTATGAACTGTGATTAAAAAAAAGATTTAACGCAGGATTCAAGTTTAAAAAGTAACAAATAACAAAAACTTTGAGAAGGATAAGTGACAGTTTTCAGTCACGTGTATTCAAGTAGTCTCACATTTCATTTTTTTAAATACAACATGTAAAACTGTAAGCTATTCGTTAGGGCAAACACTAATTAGATTGTCAGCAACGGCATATGGTTTGATTTTAAGCAGTGACGGATTAATTCTACCATAAGAAATATTTAGTAATCTTTCGAATAACAGATTGTCTCCTCCTGGTAAATATAGATATATTTTTTTTATGCTGTTTAGAAAGCACAGAGCTGGTTTGTGATACAACTAGTTTATTATCTGCGAATAGGAAAAGATTATAAAAAAGTAAGGAAATGTTACACATAGAGCCATATTTACAAAATGTTAATCTTTTTTTTTTTTTAAGCACCATTTCATCCATCCAACAGAATGCATACACATCCCTTTTTTATGAACAGGGGCCAATCATTTCACATTAAAGTGGATACAAAGGCACTGAGGTACAAATTAATTAACGTAATGGGCCAGCTCCTTTAAAACAACTCCAGACAGTCACTTCAGTTTGTCAGAACGGTGGTGGACATAAATACTGTTGCTAGGATCTACGTTATGTACCACGGTTATGAAAACAAACATCTCTATCATGTATAAAAAGTATGCATGGAGGACCCTGTTTAAATGCTGTATTTACAGTAAATCTGCCACAGTTTAGATCAACTGAATAGCTCTTCCCTTAGCAGTTAACAATTCATGAACCACTACAACAGTCCTGCAGTAGTACAGTGCTACAGCCCTTCCTTTTTCTATCACTTACTTTGAAAGATCTGCACTGCATGTTCCTACTTTATACAAATATCTTCCACGAAAAGGATATCATATCCAAACCGTATCACATCGTTCAGTTTTAGGGTTATGTAGGTCTGGTCTGGAATTCTTAAATCATTCACAAAGGTCTGGTGGGGGGGGAAGAAAAAAAGAGAGAAAATATATATATATATTAGTAACAACAAAAACAGATACTTTTTTCAAAAAGCTGCAAACTTCTGGTTGTATGGAAGTGGAGTACTATCCTACTTAATGGAGATTGGTTGATTTCTCTTATATGACTAATAATAAATACATCTGATACAATAGTCAGAGGTAAATAGATACAATGCAAGTCATGCTGCTAGTACAGCAGTAATTGCTACATTTTTTAAAAGAGATACCTGAGAATTGTTCTCTGAAAAGTAACATGGTAGATTACCATATTACAATATCAGAACTTTTTTTTGACTGAGCGCCTTCTCTCATGTTTAATTTAGCAGTATTTCAATAGTAATACTAAAAATAAATGCACACATTTAACAAAAAACATAAATGCACACATTTAACAGTGTCCTTTATCCAGCAATGTTTCAATAGCACCTGCTATGACTGAATCCAGCATGGGCATTTTACCAGCAGCATTATCACACATCACACAAAATATCTGCATAGCAGATTACATGATTATAAATCATTGCATAATCCATTCACTGAAGACAATGGGGGAACTCGAGTGAAGCTGCTACTCAAGCACGGGGCATGAATCACAGGAGGTCCTGGTGGAGCAGCTTTATGGAAATCGCTCCTCCTCCTTCACACACAGTTATCTGAATGGTATCACCATCATGACTGAAGATCAGCTCATTTATCTAAGTCATGGAAGCTGTTGTAATGTCTATTTCTATATAAACTTCAATACAATAGTAGTACTGTATTTTGAATTTCACAATTATATTGTGCACAAGTCTTTTACAGTACATAAATGTGGTAGTATTTTTGGTAAAGGAAGGTTAACACTTAAGAGGTGAATTGTTTTTATAGTGGGCAGTCAAAGTACACAACATAAATAAATTAAAGAAAACATTGCATTGAGAATACTAGGTAATCCGGGTAGAAGAGTTTGACAGTCGAAATATATATGAGGTAAAATTAGTCAAATAGGTCAACTACTAGCTGCTTTATCAAATACATGATTTATTAATGTTTTTTAATGTCTGGTGTTCTATTTGTGAACATATTGATTTGTAACACTGCTGTTTAAAAACTGTTAGGAATTAAAATAAATCAATAAATCAATAAAAAGATTTATTATTCAAAATGTTATTTATATGTTAATGGATTGCAACTACACTTCCTTCCATTTTAAGCAACACGCTTCACAATCACGTGACATGCGATTAGTCAACTACCAGTTTCCGAGGTCGACTTAGATTTTTCTATTTGATAAGTTGACTATCTGGGCTAGCCCTACCAGGTAACCATATATCAAATGAGGCAGCATCTGCTTTAGAGTCAATACAAAAAAGAAAATGTGGGACTGCTGTTTGACCGACATTTACCCTTGCGTTAACGTTTTCTAAAAATACAAACAGATGAGAATTGGATGCTAATTTGAACAGCTCCCAATTCATTTTATTCACACTGTGAATCAAAAAAAAATCGACACTGCCTTATTTCTTCCAGCCCAGCGAAGCCCCTGATTAAAGTGCTTTATGTGTCAGAGGTTCAGGGGGCTCAGCTGTGGGTTTGCAGAGTCTTATTTGCATTGCTTACCCCATTCAGGCTTCCCAGGTCCTTCACAAGATGCTCGCCTGTGGCCAAGTCGTAGTTGATTACCGCATGCTGCTTGTCGACACTGCGGGACTGCAAAGACAAGAACACAGTAATGAGTCAACTGCTGTGCCCACATCCAGACTGCCTTGATTAAATACTGAACAGCAGCAGCATGGCTGGTGCAAATACACAGCTAATTATGTGTATTCGTTTATTTGTTTATTTATCCAGGCATCTAAAGCTAAACAAAATATGGACGATACAACAATACTGTAAAGACAATGTATCTGCCTTAAAATTGACACTATTTACAAATCAGAAGGAACACAGTATATATATATATCACACACAGCATGCTGTCCAACTACAGTACTGGGAGTGCCTGCTGGCATTGATCGCTGTTTTGATATTGTTTGTATTTTCATGGACGTAATATGGCCTTTGACAGTCTCAATACCCAGCATGCTATACTTCAAGCATAAAATGAGCAACTAAAGTATTGTGACTGTGCTTTTCATTTTGGTGAGTGCTTCTTAAAAGGGAGATATCTTATTCAATTGTACTGATCTTACTCCAGATTTACTCTATTCTGACAACAATAAAACTCCTCCATGTGAGACATCAATGCATGATCATTACCAGATGTCATGCCCAGTGCTGGAGGCAAGACATCTCCAATTATTATTCAGGGAGACTTTCTTTGCCAGCAAATCCAGATCGGACACCATCAGCAGAGATAAACAGAAACACAGACAACATTCTATACTATCGGTAGTACAATTCCACATCATCACAAACCTACCTTGGACAAACTATTAAAACTGGTGTTGAAGGTATCAGCAAAAACATTTCTTTAGTTGACTCTGATTTGATCAACCTGTACCCTGTCGGGATAAACAACAGCTAGATTTCAATGGAGCATATTTTCAGCACTGGGAAATCAACCTGGATTGCACCAACCACCTATCCCAGGTTTCCCCTAATAGGTGATGAAATCTAGGGTGATTCCCCAGTGCTGTAAAACATAGACAATAAAATCCAGGTGTGGCTTATCCAAGCTGGGTATAGGCTGATCAAATCAACTAGTTTCTTACAGTTTTGAGAATATTTCAGGCTATAGAAAAAGTGTTAACAGTGCAATGCTAACCAAAAATGAACATCTTCCCTCAAGTACTGTAGAGTGACTACAACCATTCTTGTCTATTTCCAATTTTTTTATCCTTACAAAAATGCCAGACATGTTTAACTGTTCATTGTTGCACTTGATTGATCACAGGCAAGCACTTTAAGCTTCAGGCTTACAGATAAAAATCTAGTTTCAATCCACCCTGAAATGCCTCTCCTATGTAGAAAGCTAGAATTTGTTTCCAGCATTTAACACATTTAATGCTGGTGTTGTTTTAGTATAAGGGTTGTATTAAATTCATTAAATTACAAACAAGTTGCTTGGGCTATACGCTCCCCCGCAAATTGCATTGGGACCAATGAATACATTCAGAATGACTGGCGGTTGGGCATTTGTTTCCAAATAATGCTGCCCCTTAACTGTATTTAATTTCAGCTGGTGTTTTCCCCACAAGGGTGATTTATTGACCCTGTTATTAAGAGTAAGTAGCTTTAAATGTAATTTACATTCCTTTACTATTCTGTTGTTTGCAATCTTTCTGAATGGTTCTGGTTCTGTTTCTCCAATAGAGAGTTATTATTATTTTCACTAAATCTGTCTTTACCGGACTCTGCCAGCCCCATTGTAGTGTTCTCTAGATCAGTGGTGGCTTGCAACTGGTATGCATTGGCAGTTGTTCTTTATGACGATATGATTTCTCAACCACAATGCTCCCTTAATCACACCATTGTAATGTATCAATCTGTTTGTACCACTGCATCACAGAGAAATTAAAAATTATGATTCAGGGCTCCAGACTGTAACTAAAATGGTTGCAAATGCGACAACCAAAAAGTTCTGACAACAGTTTTTTCGGGGGTTAGGCACAAGAATTCTCCCTTTAAAAGCATGCGTCAATATTTATGAATGCAATGTGACGTCGGTCTGTATATAAAAAAAAAACTGCAGTGCGAGAAGAATGGTAACAATTTGATCGAATACAAATGCTTGCAAGTGCAGAGAGGTACTGTAGTGACACGAGCAGAACACGGGAACCACAGTTTCTTGCAACAGTTGTGATGGTGACCAAATGTGTGCGAGTGCTGTTGTGTAAACATTTAGATTAAAATGAACAGTTGCATTTAAGAAATGTAAAACAAGAACGACAAAGAAAATAAAAACACACTTTTTTCATCTTGCATCCCAGAAATAATAGATTTAGTTACATGGTATACCATCAGGACTTTAAGGATGATTTAATTGTGCAGTAGATTCCCCAGTTAGATGATGGGCTGATAATTGCGATTCAGCCAAAGAAGCAGGCACAGTAATTTAAGAGTACCGTTACCAATGAAAAACAGTAATGTAGCGTGAGTTTTGTACTAAAGCAGGTTCAGCTGTTGCAGGGAAAACAAAGTTTATTTCTCAAACTGACCAAAGGCCTTTGTGGAATTCTTGATAAGCTCTTGAAGCTGCAGCAGCTTTGGACTTGTTGGCATAACAAAGGAGGAGAGGGCTTATATTGCAAGGTCAGTTGTTGTCTGTGCTGGACATGGCTAACCTGTTAGAGCTGTCTTTTACACAGAGCAAATGCAAGTGAATGTCGCTTTACGTGCAGCAGTTTACACAGTACATAGACTAAATATACATTGGTTAAATTAACTATGGTATTAGACCTGTACCAAGTTGCTCTATAAGTGGTTAAAAAGTAAGATATCCCTCAGCTGCTAGCCCTCTCTAATGCTGCTTTTATAAACATAATGCAAAAGGCAGGGAACCAGGAACACACAAGACTCACAATTCAGTCCACGCTGGAGTGCTTTCACTAGGGAAGCCTCTCGGGACCCCTCCATGCACTTTTGTAAGTACTAAATTAAAGCATGTATAGAAGGTCATTATCAATGTTTCAGTTTCATTTTAAAGTAGGGCTAACCAATGTTTTCAAATCCATGTCCTTGTATCTTAATGGCATTTACAGCATTATCACTGGCCTCCAGTTTCTTCTGTTGCAGATTTGTTTTTTGCTTGTATTTTGTACTTTAGGTTGGCAAGGCTATAAGTCAAAGTTAATAGTACTTCCTGGTGTAATCACTCCACTTCCACTCAAATGGTCATGTGAGCTACCACACAAAGTCATATGATACCAGGAAGTTTTTTTTTGTTTGTTTGTTCTTTTTTTTTTTTTTAGCATACTTAAATATGTAACCCCAATTAAAAAGTATAAAATCAAGCACAATACATTTTTAAAACAAGAAATGGAGTAGTTATAATTCTGTCTAATTAGATAAGAAATTAAAAGTCTTCTTAAGCACTCTTTTATGCATGTTAAAAAGAAACTGCATATGAACAAAGTGTAAAAAATGAATAGGCCTCTTTATGTCTAAACTATAGGCCTTGGGTTACAAAAGTCAGCTTCATTATACAAAAATGAAATCACAAGCAATATGTACACCCCACAGGGGGTATGTAGTCCTGACATTCACAACCTTTTATTGCAAGCGGAAATATGTAACTGTTTGGGGTTTCTATTTGGTAATCAAGCTTACTCTAACTTTGGGAATATAAACAAATACATCAAAGAGCGTGCACAAGGAGACTAAACTGAGGCAGTGTTGTAAACCAACACCAAAATACTGAAAAGGATTGTGGGACACTGCAGCTTTACTTAAAAAAAACAACATTTTAATTATTAACAGTTAAGTTATTCTTGTGGGATTTAATTAACTTCTAGCCCTTCCCCTTATTTGCCTTGTTCATTCACATGGTCTGCAACTAAATATACTGAAACAAGTGCAGAAGCTGTAATTCTCACAACATATATTCTAAACATAAATCAACAGTAACCAGTTGCTAAGCAAGCACTTCTTCTAGCAATTATGTACTTAAAAGCTCTCACGATTGACACTTCAAAGGGAAATGAGAAAGTAATTAGGGCACTTGTGAAGTCCAGCTGAAATGCTTCATAATTACTTTACACATCAGAGGATTTCTGCATCAGTTTTAATTTTCATTTCACAAAGGCAGGTTGCCACCGCGAGTGTGTTCTGTGGCCTACATTCAGAACACACTCCGCTGAGCCAAAATGAAACTAAGGATGTTAAGACACGATTGGTAATAAAAAGGACATCGGCTGGTTGAATGGACAGGATGTAACATGCACCACCAGGTGAGGGTTTTATAGAAGGCACAGGTGTTGTTGTTCAGTCCAAAGCACCTTTGACCATTGTTCCATATTCCAATTTCTGTGTTCTTGTGCATATTTTAGCCTGTCGTGTTCCCCTTTCTTAACAGAGGTATTTTTACTGCAACACATCCTTTAAGTCCTGATTTCAGGAGTGACCTTCGTACTGTTGATTTGATGGACAGCGACACCTGTGCATTCTGCCAATTTTGTTCTCAATTTAACGCTTGTTTTCCTTCTATTCCTTAAGGATATTATAGTATTGCTCATCCTTGTTAGACAGCTTTTTGGGTCTTCCAGTCCTGTGTTTCTCAATTACAGATGATGTTTCTCTGTACTTGTTGATTATGCTTTGGATACCACACCTTGAAAATCAAATGATGCGAGCTATTTCACTCAATGTTTTTCCTTCTTTATGCAAGTCAAGGTTGTTATAAATAGTAGAAAATACTAGGGGAGGCTTTGAGTAAATTGTTGATGCTCATAATGCATCAGATTAGAAAAATACATGTCTAAGACTTTGGGAAACACATCACCAGTCGCTCAACTGTTGGTGAATTAATTATGACGTACTTCAGAAAAACAGGTGGTCCTTGTTTCACAACAAGACTATTTCCACCCAGATCCCTCCTCATTGAATATCTACAATGTGCACCTCCAAATTTCAGTTAAAGACAGGAAGTGACACAGTCCTCCTTAAGTGTATATATTCCAGCACTGTCCAACAGGTAGGGAGCTGGTGTTTGTCTCTGAGGAAAAATTATGGAGCAGGCAGCTTTTTTTAGTTTTGCACAAAAACGACACACCTGTAAGTAGGACTTGCTGAGTGAAGGATGGTGGGTCTGTGCAGTATTGACACCCGTCATTCTCCAGATAGCAGTGCAGAAGTGTTAGAGGCCCTGGAACCCATGGAAGAGCAACCAGACTAATCCCAGTGCTTAAAGGAATCTGTTGGAGGGCCTGGGTATGTTTGAGCATGTCTTTCTGGAAATGCGAAAACCGTTTTGTACCCATAGTGCACTCCAGTAAATTCTGGTACATTGTATAAATCTAACATGCCGTGGCCCAACTGAAATATTGAATTTCTGTACTTATCAGGCCATAACCTCTTTGATGCCATGCATGGCTCTGTCAATTTTATTCAGCTGGACCATGATATATGCCCTAATTAATGAATATAATACATTTTCAACATAAACCAAAGCTCAGACAAAGCAGAAATATGTCGACATGGAAGGTTACTTTTTATTATGCAAAGATGCAACTATGCAACCTTACAGTAGGCCAGAACCAAGAGGTTGTATAGTCCACTATTATTAGAATGGGGCGAGGCTGACAGCAATCTAAAGAAGTGGGTTGAATATAGCCTTAGAAAAGAAAAAACACAGGAGGAAGAACATATCTGTTCAATGTCTAAACCACAAGTGCTGCATTAAATAGAAACACCAGTGACAAATTAAAGACAGTGGTTAAGTGAAAACACTGTCCCTCTGCACCACAGAAAGCAACACAGCCTGCATTACAAAGTGCTGCAGTGCCTAATGTCCAACTTCAGCCAGCAAAACCCATTCTAATAATTCAACAAGGAATGATTATCCTCAGTGCAGAAAGAGACACAGGCATTAAAAGCAGGCCTACTACTGCCCCTCCCCCCACCAAAGATGACATCTGGTGTTGCCAGTAGCAACCAGCAATGATGTCTATTGAGCACCTTGAAAATTCAGGACTACCACATCTCTAAAGCATTCTGGATAAAGTGGCTATTGTGACTCACTGTTACTGTGACCCCTTATTACGAATTTGAACAAAATATTTCAATTTAAAATTTGTATTCCTTATCAAAGGAGGACTGGGATATGATTAGGGATTTTGCTTTCCAGTGTTTGTTTATTATATTTTCTGTGCTTTTCAAAATGTTTTGGCTTTTTGTATTGTTTATGACGTCTAATAAAGTGAATTGACCTGTTCATTCTAGTAATACTTAGGAAAGTAATCTTCTGGAATTATGTTGTGATGAGGCATCCTGAGAACCACCAAAAATCAAACAACAGCACAGAGTGAAATTTCAGAACACACCAAGCTACTGTATACCTCTGTTGCAACGAAATCCAGTCAACTGCACCATTACAAGAGGTGTTGACAAATGTACAGTACATTCTGTCTGTCTGCTATACAAGGAAACACCTCGACTAAGGCAGTCTGTTTTTATAGGACCTCTATGAAATCTGCGGTGTTGACAAGCTTCAAAGCGGTTGAATTTTTAACCAGACACAAACCGTTTTAAAACAACAGCTTCCTCTCCCTCCCATGTAAAAATGAAATATTTTGGAGGGATACTGTATCTATAGTACAGTATTTGTCACTTGCAAAACCAGTTTTATTTGAATTTGCTGGTAATAAACGGATGTGCTGTAACATGATCTTTGGGCCTTACTGTACACTACCAGTGATTTCTATTGTTTAGTATCAACTTGTATAATAGTCATACAAAAAACAATTCAATCAGTTCATGCCAGCTCTGTTGGTTTTGTTGGATTGTTGGAATAGTTTGTCCCAGAAATATTTCAACTGGGACAATATGCTGTTTTCACCTTTATAAATTACAAACTATTTAGGGGGAAGACACAAATAATTGCTTAATTACAGAATCTCAAATGGGAACAACCCCACAGCGAAGCTTCAGTATGCAAGCTATAATTTAACAAAGAGCAGTTACTTCATGAACAGCCGTGGGCAGTGTCACTTTGTCACAGTGAAATCTCTCATGTCTTCACAGTACAGTATGTGACATATTTAAAAAGGTACTGGGGAATATCACATACTATTTTACATTAAATTCTAACAAACCAGTAGGATTTATTGAATATTGTGTTAAACTAGAAGGGTGTTTCCGGGAAAGGTTTGGTACAAAAGCCTTTAAAGAAACAAACATTCAAAGTAGAAGAACAAGTATCCCTTTCCTCTCAGAAAAACTGTGCCGGTGATGATCTGCGCACATAAATAAGTAACCAAGATGATGATAACTTGAAAGAACATCTCCTAATTTGAATATGTTCTCCAATATGCAAACAAAGACAAAAAGCTTGCCGCTGTTCTCTTGATCTCTTATTAAGGTCTTGAGATTCAGCATCCAAAAGAACTGAAGAGTGGCACACTCCAGTCCTTAATTCAACTATAAATTACACAACCAGCGGCTCAGATAACAAACCTGCAGCACAAGGAATACAACAAGATTCTAAAGCTCCCACTTAGAATCCTGGTGAATCTACAGTCTACACTTGTCACCCTCTGCAGCATGTTTAGGCTCTGCTTAAATGAGACTGACAGATATCTAATGCATGTACACTATACGGGTGTATTTTCCATGCCATTAGACCATATGTCTACACGTTAGACTTTAGACATATGGTGTAGACTTTACTAAGATGTACAAGTCAATGTGAATGCTGCTGTGCATTTATTATAGCTTTTTTACAGCTTGATACGGGTGCCATTTGTCTTCAGGAGGTTGCATCATTAAAAACTGCAGAATGAAACATTGTGTGTTCGGAATAGTTTTTTCCACAGTAGCATCCAGCTGGCTCAGTAATGCTGACTCACCTGCAGCATGAGTTCACAGTCCTCCCGGCCCACGAAGATCATCTCCCGGGGGAGACGGTGCCGAGTGCCAGAGCTGCTCACCAGGAACCATGACGTCACACTCATCTTGGGGGGCTTTGCTTACAAAACTCTTAGCATCCTGCGAAACAACAAAGAGAAAAGACATTGTGAAGGCCCTTTCAGCCAATCAAAGCAACCACTGCATTAACATACCAGTACATGTTATTCTGCCTCAAATTAATTCCATTATGTGTTTCTTAAAGAAGGTAATGGTACAAACTGTTAATAAAAATATACATTTTCCAGCTTTTTTATAAACTACTGTTTTCTTGTTCAGCAGAGTGAACTTTTTGCCCACCCAAAATGTACTTGAGAATGTACTTTTAAACCAAAATGTACAGCTGCAGGCACCCATAGAAACAGGACAAGGATCTGTAGCATATTATGAAAGGTAACCTCAGGGGTACTCAACCACTGCTGATTCAGTTATGCAAATGAAATTCCTCACATAATAAATTACTCTATTTGTCATTCTGGTTTTATAGACTGCTGCAGTGGTATACCTGTATGTTCTACTCTGAAGAAATCAGAGATGGTAATCAATAAGGAATGATCTCTCTATGAAACACTTCTAATGTACCGGCTACAATCAGATAAAATACTGTAACGGGCAGGTACTATGGAAACCTCACTTAAAAAGCGCCACCAAGGCACGTTTCCTTGCTGTACAGTCCTGGGCTAATTGTGTCAAATTGAGTGGCGGTTTTAGAACACTCATTCACGAGCACTAATTTAAGATCTGCACTTTAATCACAACCTACAGTACAGGCATCAGCAAGATTCTAAACCAAACATCATGAGGTGCTTGGCAAATATATTATTATTATTATTATTATTAATATTATTATTATTATTATTATTATTATTTGTTTATTTAGCAGATGCCTTTATCCAAGGCGACTTACAGAGACTAGGGTGTGTGAATTATGCATCAGCTGCAGAGTCACTGACAACTACGTCTCACCCGAAAGACGGAGCACAAGGAGGTTAAGTGACTTGCTCAGGGTCACACAATGAGTCAGTGGCTGAGGTGGGATTTGAACCGGGGACCTCCTGGTTACAAGCCCTTTTCTTTAACCACTGGCACAGCTTCAAGGGGAAACTTTCATGGTGCCTGACAAAGGGATTCTCCTTCATAAGCAGTAAACTCCAGTGAGCTCACACGTTTAAAGTAAATAAAAGGAGCAATTCATGAAAGGAGAGAAACACTGTACAGTGTTATTGATTGTCGTTGTTATTTCAATTACATATTTTTTTGATACAGTCATTTATAAATGCTGTTATATTGTGACAGGACAGTCACTGGCAATGGTGTTTAGACCAGGAAGGGGGACTCGGAGACAGAAGAGCTGCAGTAAACCGTGAACGCGCATGTTTATTTACAATAATCAAATAAATAAACAAAACACTAAACAAAACACTAAACAAAACACTAAACAAACACGAACAAGAGCCAAAATAAAAGGCTATACAAAACACGTAAACAAGACGGAACAGCACAGAACACGAAAACACACACCACATACCCTGACACCAACATTAACCCCAAAATGAACTATTCGAACACCCCATTCCCATGTGTTTTTGCAGGGAGGATTTTATCTCCCTCCCTGCCACCAATATTCCCCACACATATACACACCTGTGCCGCGGAAGTTTTCGCCCTGCCACACGTGAACATATATTACGAATACATTTCAACCAGTGTTGGTTCTAATATTCAGCGTGGCTATAGGTTGAGATCATTACTATTGTATAGACAGCAGCAAAACGAATTTTTACAGCCAAGTGTACCAAATCTTGTCTGCTGCAGAATTTAGGTCATACAGTTAGGGTGAAGTTTCCGATTACACAAACAGTACAGTGAGTAAACTGGGGTTATCAATACAAACACTAAATATAAAGCTCAATGTCCTGCAGATTAACTTGCATTCCAGACATATCCTGTTGAACATGAACTTATCACACAAAAGCAACTGTCCTTGGTTTTCTCATACTGTACATATTTACAGTAAAGCTTCTAGCCTTGAAGAGTCCTAATAGACCTCGAAGAAATGCAGATTCCTGAAGAATGTGTCCAAGCATCTAGATCAATTGCTCTGAGAAGCTTCTGTTTTACATCTTGTTTGAGGGGTGAAGCAATCACGTCTGGTAGATAACATTAAACACTTTTTTTCTCTGACCTCACCAAAGGGCAAGTCTGTCCACCACAGTGGCTACAAGACCTTTTAAAGACTACAAGAGGCCCATAGCAAGATATATGGCTCTTTGAATTAGAAATAAAATACAGGAAATCACAATTGTAGTCAAATGATTGCCTGTGCCCCAGTCTGAATGCTTGACCTCTTTACTTCAGTGTCCATCTCCCTATTGTATGTATGCTTAATTTATTGGTATCAGTTATCAATAAGTTATTGATATCTGCGTGTTGTCCAGTCCTGCTGGACAGCTAATTTGTCCAAAATGGGTCAATAAAAGTCCAAAATAAATATGTTGGGTTTAACAAAAAAATATAAATACATTTTGAAAACTTCTGATTTTTGACTTATGCAAGTCAAAAAGTAATTATCAAGGATTATAAAACGAATGTCATGTTAGATGAGGAGCTTAAAAGAGTAATGGAGATTTTAAAATCCCTTTTATCACCTGTCTGCAACATCAATAACAGTCCTCTCTTTAGAACTGTTAAAGATGTTTTTGGTGCTTGACACTTTAATGCAGACATTGTAAATAAAGTACAGTGTCATGTATCCAGAGTAATGGGGTGTGCAAGCTGTCTGGTTAACTGAATTTTCTGGATAATTGACTTGCATTCTGAAAGTAACACTGACCAAAAATAACTGCAGGCAGCTATTTGTACCTGCTTACAAAAATACAACGTGTGTAGCCAAAAAACGAAATGAATGTCTAAAGCAGGAAGTGATTCAGAACCAGGAAGAAACAGACTACAGTATTATTATTATTATTATTATTATGACTATTATTATTATTATGATTATTATGATTATTATTATTATTATTATTATTATTGGCTATTTTTTAAGAGGTAAAACACCTAGAATTAGAACAAAACCACCGGGTTATTATAATTAATGTTCTCTTACGGAATCTCAAGGTGTTTTGCTTTTCACTTTGTAACATTAACATGATTTTATGTCCTTTCAAAAGACAGGCGTTAAAACATGGAGAAAACACTTTGAAAATATGACCCAACATAACTTCTATTAATATAGCGCTTATGTCACAAACCCCAGGGGCACTGTGAAATAAAAAGGGGTAAAGCTATCCTATCCCATGAATGACACGGCAATGTCAGAATTATTATTATTTTTATTTAAGAAAAAAAGCTAAAAATCTTGATTTCAATTTAAATTAAAATATATCCCCAAGATGTTTTACAGTCACTGTAATACTGTCATCTCTGGGGTAACATCCAATCTGGGCCAACACACCAGCTGTATTCCACAGTTTAAAAGTAATATCAATCACATTGGAGACTCTGCCTTCAGGCAACACAAGGGCATCTTCTCAGTATTGACACATGTTATTTGTCTGTCCACACTACAACTTCCAAGACTTGATGAACAAAAACCTAAACAGCTTCGCTACACATAATTTCACTAAAAGACCCAAATTCATACATTATTTCCTACGCATTCTTCAAATGAATTTAAACTCATGAAAGATGATGGCACTGGCTGGAATCAAATGATCTTCCCTTCATGATTCAGCAAGCGCACCTCCCGGCATTCAGTCCTGGGCCTCTCTCCGGCTGACTGCTTCAGACAGATTATGCCAAATTGAACCAAACCGTGGGGTGGTTTGAAAAAGCTTGGGGTCTAAGCTGAGACTGCCAATGGCATTTCACTTTGAGCCATGTTGGATTTAAACCCAGGAGGTTGGCCCCCTACAGCACATAGCCTCTGATACAGTAGCAAAACTCATCAGCAAATGAAAATGCACCCCAAGTGAGACAGAAAGTGTCTTTTGAGTTCAATGCAATATTAGATCCTCTTTTTCAATGTAAGAATATTAAATTAGCAATCTGTCCTTAAGCCTTGGATTTATTTTACTTATCATAATTAATAGTCAACTATAGATTAATATACTGTAAATCAACACTGAAAGAACCACAGAAATATTGTTATTCACATGGCGCTTGACTCCCGAGTGACATTAACAGAGTTCAGCTGATTTACTGTAGGGCCTGTTCATGCATACCGAGATTAACATACAAATGAAGGTTAGGCCTCTGCTTCATTTATTTGTAGAGATGTAAACAAAAGATAATCACACAGACTCATAAACCAGGTCATAATTATTCAGGGATTGGGGGGTGGAACAAATATTTCGTAGGAGTGACTGGATTCACATGAGGTGTAAAACGGTAAGTATGCTGAACCATCATGTTTTTGATGTGTGCTGAAACAATATAAATAGGGGTATATACATCAGAAGACTGAACACACCCTTGCTCTGGCTGCCACATAGCTTTTACATTGATTCTCACTTAAAAATCTGTACGGCTTACCTTTACATAACTAAACACGCTGCTCACCCCGCACACACCCTTTCTGTCTCTCCGCTCCTCTGACCTTGGTTTACTCTCCATCACTAAAGGTGACAGGGCTTTCAGATTGTATACTCCCAAACTGTGGAATTTCCTCTCTATCTAAAATTTAGACTAAAAAATGACCCAGTTTACATGAGCCTAATTATCAGACCTGAGCTTATTACTGTGCATCTGTAATTTATGGAAGTCTTATTTTATCTCTTAACTTCCTGTGACCCATTATAGATCATGTCTTCCTCTACATTAAAATCTTCCGCCCCCTTGGATTGCACGTTTTTGTCATAAGCCTATGGAAATCCATACTCCAGAAGGCCAGACACTTAGTTAACAGGGTGTGTGATTCAAGATTAGTATTCCAGAGGAATGATGCTCATTAGGTTTCTAACAGCAGTCTGTGCCACAAGGGCTATCTGTATTTTCAATCCATGTGTGTTACAATATCTGAGCTGATCCAAATACAGTAAAGCTCTATTTTTAAGAAGGCGCAAAGACACACTTGCAGAAATAAAGTACATTTAATGGGTTAAATCTAGAAAGAGTTCTGTTTTAATAAGCCTCAGATAGCTAAGTCATATTTATTGGATATAATATATGTCACACAAATGTAATAACAGAGCCTGTATTGTTTGCAGCACTGTCAGTAAGCGAATATTTTGCTCAAATAAAATTGCATTTTTTTTTTCCTGGTGAAATTTCTTAGTTTCCGAAGCTTTTTGTGTTTAAATGCATAATGCAAAGAACCCCCCCCCCCCTTTTTTTTTTTTTTTTTGCAGTTTCTCCCCTTGTTTAGTACCTTTCAAATTGTATAGAAATTTAAACAAGCTGTATAGACTCCACTGCAAGATCAACCAGCATTTTTTTTTTTTTTATTTCACATTTAATCTTTCGAAATATATGAGAAATTTAAACTGGAATAAAAACCCATGTAGTTTTAAACAAACAAACAAACAAACAAATAAATAAATAAATAAATATTGGAATTCATTAGTAAAAATCTGGAGCATGAATTACTAGGTCTCCAGATGAACATTTATGAGATGACATTAAAATCAGGGGGATTAAAGGTGCATTCTCGGAATATATTAATAATTCAATAGAAGTCATCAGGATTAAGTATCATTATAAAATTCTGGGGCAATGCCACCAGAGTTGAGTTAAAACATGTTTACCACATCGTCTACAGCACTTTAATTTCAACCAAGAGTAACATCCATTTGCTTCAGTGAGTGTACTGACAATATAATAATTCAAACAAATATGCTGTTTTGAAATTTGGCATAATAAATTGTTTAAATAATGAACATGGATTTGCATGTTACACCATGTACCACCTGGTAACAGCAACATAGGGTTATTACAATTACAGTTTAGTAAAACGGGCCTGGATTCATAATCCTAGCAATTAACACAATCAAAAAGATGCAGTACGCTTCACGTTCTAAAGGAATGTGTGAATTAATAACGAAAATGAAGAACAGTGATTTTAATATGAAACATTAGTATTAGACTAACACAGAACAAGAAAATACGAGACCGAAAACACCCCTTGTTATAAAAATGTTTTTCATTAAATTGTGGCGTAAAAACCAAGTACATACCGTTTGGAATTGGTTTTATTGATGGCGTTGCGAATTAAACCATATTGTCCCTAAAGACAACTGTCAATTCAGTTCAATGAGGAGAAATATTTGGTAAATAATGTAAGCAGACAGACCAGCTGGTATACCTGCAGTCGAGACCCAGCGACACATCATAATAACCTATTGTTGTGAAACGCAATCGTCTGATTCGGACTGAATATACATCAAACTCTAAAATTTCTCAAATATATATAAATCCCAATTTGTAGATAATTCACACACACACAATACATACATATCGACCAGGAATGCAGCGATTAATATCCAAACCTGGGAGAAATCACTGCGTGCTTGCAGTTTATCCCTTTGCTTTACTCTGCAAATGCTTTTTAACTAACCTTCCTTGTTTTTGTCTACCAGAAAATCACAGCAAACGATAACCGATTCTAAGGCTACGGTTTCCCTGTCACTCTGAAAAGGCTAGGTGCTTGTTTCGTTAAGGCGGTAGCAGGCCAAACACCATTCCGAAATCAGCTGTTTCTACGAGCCTGCATTTGTCAATTTCATATTCCCGGTCTGGCAACCTTACCTATAATCCAGACAGATTCCGACAGAAAATCCACCAACGACGAAATGATCATGAAATTCGTAGGAGCAAATCCCTTTTCGCTTCCGTAAATGAACGGGATCCAACCCCTATTAATGTGTGAAAGAATGCAGGCGATGCAAGCAGGGTGGAAAGCCAGGTATAATACACACACACCCTCTATTCAACTTCCTCGCCGTGCTGTTGCAGTCTGTGCGATTGTCACTGAGCAAAGAGCAGCACCGCCCTCAAGCAGCCTTGCAGGTTGGTGACGCAACCCACTCCAACCAGCCAAAGCTACAACCCTGCCTGCTGGTGCGCCTGCTGTCACCCGCCTCCTGGAGTCGAAGACACCGATCCCCAAGGGAGGAAAAACAGGTCTTCCACCCTTGACGCGCGTTTGCGTTTCTCTGCAGTACAATACGCAAAGCATACATTGTGTAGGCACAGGTATATTGCAAACTTAATGTTTGAAATTCTACCACCTGCTGGTTAGCAGATACTACTAAAGTTGGGAATTGGGAGAAATATTAAATGCCACAGAGATCTTAAAATCCCAAAGAAACACCAAAGGGATTTTTAAAGGACCTGTTTTTTCCTGATCTGGCTTAACCTGCTGTTCAACCAACACCAACAAGTCTCCTAAACCAGTAATACCATCTGAAAACCAGTAAGCCAGCATACACCAGGGCTGGGCATTGCTGGAATTTCCATCAGAGTTAATCAAAATAATCAATTGTCAATATGTTTAAACAATTTAATGAGACACACAAATACACAATAATATATAAAAAAGAACTACAGTAGCCTTATATCACTTCAGACTGCCCTAGTAACAATGGTGACAATAAACAGTTTACAAATAACCTGAATTAAAACACTCTGTTCATACAGCAAATATGCCTGTTTTACCATGGAACTTGAAAATATAGACCTGGGTATTGCAATAATTGCAACAGTATTTATTAATAACATTTATTTCCTCAGTACAGTCTCTATACTGTATGAATATAATATATTGTAAAAACTAAAAACATATCAACTGTAATACAAAATAAAATAAAATAAATAAAAACATATGTAATATGTCTCATAATATTTCTATACTGTAGAGCAACTTAAAGTACTTACTTTTATATTGTATGCTTTTACAAGTGACATTATCAGGAACCTGTCCCCAGTGTTATATTCTATTTGAGACATTTCAATGTGGTGATAATAAGCATTGATATTAACAGGAATGATAACAGGTTTGACTGAAAAATAATATTGACACAAATACTATAGTATTCTCTCCCAAACGACCCTGACAAAGCAATGTTACAGGCCATGGGCCAATTCATTAACATGAACACTGATGTTGTGAAAAAATCATGCCAATGTAACAAAATGAGAAACGAAATACAGTGAGATTGCATAAGAGGACTTGAAATATATAACTTAGTTGTTTAGTTCTACTGTAGTTTAGTAAAATTAACAGGGGTTTTATCTCTTTCAAAAATTAGGAGTTAATTAAAAACTGGTGTAAACCATTTGAAAATATGGTCTCTAAAATCCTGGGGGCCTTGAGCCATGACAGCCTGGGTCCCTATTAGTTCTACTAAGGTGTATTTAGGATAGCATACTCATTTTATAATGCAGACCTCTAATGTAGTTTTGTCCTGACTTTTTTGTAAGATGTGACCTAATTTCTACCTGTAAAACGATTTACAAAAATACTACAGATGAAATGCAAGACACAATGCCAGTTCAACAACAAAAAAAAGTCCTGTCCATCACCTCAGAATATTAATATCATACCTTATCTATGATGGCACCTATACTGTACCTATTACAGACAGAAACAAAACCTATAAGAAACTGACATGCCACACAGGGAGAAGAGCATTCTATTTAAAGCACTGTGCGGCTGTACTGGCGCAGGTACAGCTCTCTCAGACCAAGGTATTTAAAGAGAACAGAGAAGACATTGTTGAAATGCATGGTATGCAAAATTCAGGGAAAAATGAGCACATGATATTGATATGTGACGATAATAGCAGCCACCTACAGAATAAAGGAATTACCACAATGTCACATTTACAAAAAAATTCTCTTATATGCCTTCCTATTGTGTTGTTTATCTTCATCTTTTCATGACTCGCTTTTCACATTGAAGAAACATTCAACTGACTGTAGCTAACAACACAATTCCTTAAATCTTACCAGTTGTTCGCCTCCATTCATTAATTAATGTGCAGTTGTGATAGAAATATGTTTTTTTTTTTAAATGATATGTTGTACTACACTAGATTCAACACATTTCTACAGTGTACAGTATATACAAGCCTTGCTTTCAGAGAGTGTTGCACTTTCAAAGGGTGAAACTGACCCCATCCCTCTAACCGGTTTCCTGTCATTGACTGACAGGCTTTCAGCTAGTAATATGCTTTGAAGAAAGAAACAGCGGAGGTGAAATGACCAAGGAAGTGCAAGTGTAACACATTTCCTGTGAGTGAGACATAGAAACTGTGAAATTTCTTCAACCAAATGTAGTATCAGATATCACGTTTTGTTGGCAGGTTTCACATGCCACAAATATCAAGAGAAATTAGTATTGTGCCCTGCTGGCAGGTTTTGTTTTATTTTTGTAATCTTTTTTGTTGTTGTTGGAATGTATCTCCCCTGTAAAATCCAATCTTCTTTATACCAGATTGGAACCAAATCATTTTTAGTTGTGTGTAAATTCAAATGTGTGTTCCAGTGTTGTTTGAATTACTGCTGATTGACGTTTGGGCAAGCGGTTCTGTAGAGTTATACAAACCTCTGAAACCTAGATAAAGGGGCATTCAGAACAGAAAATAGGAGGCACTTTTTTACACAGAGAATTGTGAGGGTCTGGAACCAACTCCCCAGTCATGTTGTTGAAGCTGACACCCTGGGATCCTTCAAGAAGCTGCTTGATGAGATTCTGGGATCAATAATCTACTAACAAACAAACGAGCAAGATGGGCCGAATGGCCTCCTCTCATTTGTAAACTTTCTTATGTTCTTAAATGTTGCATACATAGGGAAATACCCCCAATCTGGGATAATAAGAACATGGATTTCAAAACCATAGTTATCACTCTCTGACTGGTCCTAATGGTATAAAGTCATTGAACCCTCAGAGTGCCGGTAATACTGTTGCAGCATCTTGAGCTTTTTATTTCATGTCAAGGAGCACCACCGTTGTATTGATCCAATGCAGTCTAATGAAAGCCGCTGTATTTCAATGAGGTTTGTAAACTGAAACAGCAGTTGGTATTGTCTCTACTGATGCACCTTGGCAGAACAGAATGGCTGTAAATTCAAAACTAGGGTTATCAGTATGAAAAAAAGGCTGCTGACCATGATGTATAGCAACGGTATGTACAGAATAGTGTAGAATAAGAAATGGCAAGGAATTGTTTTAAGATGTTTAAGTTGTGTGATCTCAAGATACATGTAAAATTGTATGTGTGACATACAGACGGACAGATGTACATAGAGAGACACCTCCATATATCCTCACAAGCGCATACACTGAATAATTTATGCTAAATATTATTATTTTATTATTTCTTTATTTAGCAGACGCCTTTATCCAAGGCAACTTACAGAGACTAGGGTGTGTAACTATGCATCAGCTGCAGAGTCACTTACAATTACGTCTCACCCGAAAGACGGAGCACAAGGAGGTTAAGTGACTTGCTCAGGAGGTTAAGTGACTTGCTCAGGGTCACACAATGAGTCAGTGGCTGATGTGGGATTTGAACCGGGGACCTCCTGGTTACAAGCCCTTTTCTTTAACCACTGGACCACACAGCCTCCTATAATGTTAATAATGTTAATAACAAGTTTCATGACAATTGGATAAGATGAACAATATAAAATGTGACATGTACGTAGGTCTGCCTTCACTATATCCCAGTGCTGGGGTTTCATCGCCTGTAGGGGATAATAAAGGCCTGTGGTTTTCCAGTGGAGTCTGTTTTCCAAGGAAAATCTCAATTGAGGTTCGCTCAATGCCCCAACACAGCACTGTAAGAGTGCATTGGTCTTTATATTGAACTACATTAGCAGAGTGTTTGAATGAGCACAGACTGTACATTCTGAATGAGGCAGTGCAGCATATTGTTGCATCCCATCAGTCAGCATTGTGGTTAGTTTGGATTGCCTTGGTAAACACTGGGCTTGTCTATGACTGCTCAGATTCAGCTAGAATCAGTTGGGTTATTTGCTGTCAATGCAGTTCTTCAGTTCAACACTAGAGTGCAATGTTGTACTATGTTTTTACGGAAAACCTGTTTTTTTCTTTCTTTTTTTTTTTAAAGCTGTTTTTGAATGTATGGTTGGTGTGAAATGGCAGTTCCTTAGTTGAACACTAGAGTGTGATGTTTCACTATATTTTCACACGTGGCAACAAATGTCCCACTTCCAAAACTACAAGCCATCAGGGGTGGAACAACACTTCTTCCAGGACTCTGTATATCAATTCAAACTACAATAGCTGGAATGAGGTAAAGGAATGGAAGAACAAACTTTCTCAAACAGTGCTGGGTGCACAACAGAAAAGATATAACAAGTAAAAGCACTGCAAAGTGTAATAAAGTATAGTGAAAGCATAGTAGAGTGTAGATACGCTTTCTAAAGAACAAAGGTATGGTAAAACATATTAAAAACATGGCAAACTATGGTAAATGCATAGTATATCCATGGGAAAATAACCTCTGAGCAAATTTGCCAGGGTTAGCTTTTATAAGGGATATAACCCTAACCCAACCTTAACCCTGTATGTATCCTAAATCAATTTGAATTCCAATTCAGAAATGTTATTCAAGTAAATTGTGTTTTCCACCTCTCAAGAATGCCATTAACAGCAGCCACAAGCGTTCTGTTTTATATTCTTCTTCCTAGAATTTTTTTAAAGTGCTTGGCAGTCACACCAAGCGGCGTTCAAGTCCTCACAGCTCTACAACAGGCCCATCAATTTGGCTGACAGCAGATATACTGACAGATGACACATTTTTTCCCCACTTCTGACAGACAAAGAATCATTCAACCCGTCAGTCATTCATTACCTTTAGGCAAGGTTTCTAAATGAATTTTAGAACCCCTTCCAATACTTATTTCAGCTTGAAAGAGCATGGTGGGTAGCTCCCACTATCAGGCGCCGTGTAGGTTTTTGTTTTGGGAATTACATTCCCCCTGCTGGGACCCTTAAGGTCCCGACCCCTTCCACAAACTGACCCCTGTTTCCGTCCCCAATTAAGGGCTCCTTCTGAAGAGCTTTAGCCCAGTCAATTACTACAGCTAGTTTCTTTTCAGTTGGCTTCAGCCTCCCCACCCAGACCAATGCACCCCTTCTATTCAGTGTGTCAGCCTTTTGAGGGCCATCTTTGTGCAGAAGTAGGATTGATAGTTATCTCTCAACAGTTTACAATACATGTAGAACAGGCGCATCCGTCTCCCACGGTTTTTCCCCATAAGAAACTAGTTTGTAATAGAGGATCTAAATGCTTGAAAGGAAACGCCTCTTAGATGTTAAACATACCAAGCATGACTTACAGCTGTCCCGCAATGATGCTCAATTTTATTTCCAAATTAGAGCTACAGTTTTAATATTTGAACCTTTGGTGCATTCTGCTTTACCCAAAAGATAGTCTTGTTAACATTCCCCAAACGTTAAGTAACACACATTTCCTCCCAGCTCTGCTCCGCTGCGAGTCTGACTGCCGAACTACTAACTGTGTTTAACCACTTTAAGAAATTCACAGCTCAGTATATTGCCGAAAGAGTGCCGACTACATTTCCACAATATAAACGGCTGACTCCAGACCATCTTTATATTAATCTACTTACTCCAACTCTTTTTTTTCTATCTTTCTCTTCATTCTTCTTGTACACAATGACCATGCATAACGGTAACTTACCTATTCACATTTGTGCACACCAGCACATATTGACAGTTTCTTTTAGTGTTTCTACACTCTGTCGTCTAGTTACAACCCAGGAAGTAAAGCAGAAAGCAACATATTGTACATCCACAGCTGTAAATACAACATGGGAGCTCCTGTAATTGTAAAAAAAGAAAAGAAAAAAAGGAAACAGAAAAGGTTCACATTTGTAATGGTCCTATAAAATAGCAATTGTCTTATCATGTTTAAATTGTATGCTGCACTCAACCTTGGTCCATACAAGACTCACTGAGCTCCTCAGTATCTCCCTTTTGATTTAGATGTGACATATGCAAATTTAAGGCTTTTTTTGAAAAGGCTACATTGGCTAGCTGTAGTCTGGTAGAAACAAGCATTATATATAGTGAAAATGCAGCAAAATTAATACTTTAAATATAAAACATATTTTAAGAAGCACAAACATACTGAAGCTTTGTCTTTACAAGTCTGTTTAAACCTTTTATCTATATGTGCGTGTGTGTGTGTGTTTCTTTAGGAACTATCTGGTAATGAACCAAATAAGATGGACAGCTCTATTCTAAATCAACATTACAATGACTTGCAAAACCGACCACAATGCAATTCCCTAAATTCAGCATGCACAAGGAAGTGGATTATGGAAAATAATTCAACATGTTGTGTCAGGGGCCGTGACCCAAAATCAAAGGGAACTCAAGCCATGAGGTGGATTATCACTTCTAATCCCCCCATTCTTCAGCCTTGTATCAGATGCAGGCCAATCCACATGACTGGAAGAGATTGAACTGAAACAGGCACCTTGTGAAACCAAATCCTGCAGTAAAAACCCACTGCCTTGGATCCCTGCCACGTGTTATAATTAGATAGAATTATCTCATAGACCAATTCTTAACACTTTCATTTGTATTTTACTTTGAGCTTATTACACGTTGATAAAGCTAATGAAATAATTCTGTACATCTCACCTGTCTTGCACTTCCATTCACAGCACAGGCTTCACATGTGAAGTTTTGAAAAAAATAGTTAACAGGATTATAAAAGGATATGTGGTACTACACAATATTAAAGAAAGTCAATGCAGTCAAGGTTTCACTTCCTAGATCATCTCTTTATAATAATTTGTTTATTTAGCAGACACCTTTATCCAAGGTGACTTACAGAGACTAGGGTGTACAAACTATGTATCAGCTGCAGTCACTTACAACGTCTCACCCGAAAGACAGAGCACATGGAGGTGAAGTGGCTTGCTCAAGGTCACACAGTGAGTGAGTTGGGATTTGAATCGGGCACCTCCGTGTTACAGTTCTGTTTCTTTAACCACTGGACCACACAATGGTTAATGACAGGAAATAAGGTGTTGAATGAGTGGGGACAAATTTTACTCTCCAGGTGAAATGACCAAGGAAGTACAACACTGTCTGAAAATAGGTCATCAAACAGAGCTTTTTTTTTATTTTCAAATGAAAATACATGGTTTCTGAAAGGATGCACACAAACACCACACATAAACAATTAAACTCTACATTACTAAGTGTACAACGTACCCCACTTAGTAAACAAAATGTCCACTATTCTGGTAACAAAGCAAATCAAGAACACATTGAAAGTATTTGGTGGCTTATCATTTCTGGGTCAGCTGCAGCATACCTTATTCAGACACTCCTACGCTGTCCATGAACATCAGTTATTTTCGAAGATCAAGCAATGATGTTCCAATAAATTCATGAGGTTCATTCAAGAGCATGTACATGCACCTTAATTGTCGATATTTATTGAGTGTTTACAGTTATAAACAATGCAGAAACAAACTTGTTTAGTTAAAATCCTTTATTTAAGCATTTAAAAGGAGAACATATGATACATGTAAAAAATAATACAATTGAACTGTGTGTGTAAAAAAAAAAAGGTTGTGTTAATTGTATTCGTTTTCTAAAACTTACTTCGCTTCTAAAACTCACCCATCTTAATAAAACGAACTAAGAAATACTGTTTTTTTATTTATATCCTTTAGTTTTTTACAATTTCTGAGGCAACTGAAAATACTAAACTGCTGGCAGACATGTTCAACAAATTTGGAAATACCAGAAATTAAAATACCAGACGGTACAAAACAAAACAAACAAAAAAAGTCCGGATACAAGACTTTAAAACAAGTAAATATACAGAGACATAACTACCAAATTGGATTGGGTGTGTGGAATATTACACAAAGAAACATTGAAACGCCTTTACATTCATTAATCTTAACCAAAAGACATTCAAAGCAACTTTCATCAGTCAATTTTAAAACACTGATAAGTAAAAAAAAAAAAAAAAAAAAGACAGATATAAATAAATCAGTAATGCAAGGGGAAGCCATCACTCCAAAACTACTTCTCTTCATTTGAATGCTACACTGGACAGTAGCATCCCAATTTTTCTTTTTTAAATGAAATAATGTCTATGACAACACCTATTTTTAATTGATTAATTATATAATTCAACTGAAAACTGGACTTGTTCAACTACGGAATTGTCAAAAAAAAGTTACATTTTGTTTTTCTTAACAGGTATAAATAAGTTTCAGCTAAATTAGAAATGTTTGCAGAGGCCTAAACAAAACAAAAAAAGTACAGATGAGCCTGTTTTATATCACCATTGCCGTGCAGGCATAATTTGTGTTATAAAGCAGGTCATGAGAGTTTTACCTATGACAGCACATTATGAGTGCGAGAGAAAAATCGTGACAATAAAACAGGGTATGATATTAAGCGAGGTGACATAAAAATGGGTTCCTCTGTGTTTAAAATTACATATTAGTTACAGTGGGGTTACCACTGAAGTGATTTCTGAGGCTCTGAAACCATCGATTGATGCTTGTCTCGGAGGGTCCGGGTCTACCCATCTTTCACTAGACTTTACCCAATGCCAAGTCCATATACCACCACGAATTGGGCGGGAATGGCAGAATGTAAGGCGACTTAACTGGTTAATTAATTACACGTACTATTAAATTCATTGGTTCTCATTTCATTGTCAGTGATCTGACTGGCCAAATTAGTACGTTTAATAATTAGAATTACACATACTAAAGTCAAATTAAAACGTGTACTAAATATTTGAAACGTGTTCTAAACAACGCATTTCTGACTCGGATATCCTTCCCAAAATTCCACAGTAGGCGCTGTAGATGGCAAATGAACGTGCACAGTCGGTGCAGTTCCTGATGATTGACATTTAAACGAATGAGAGAATTCAAGTGCTGGTTCAGACAATGACATCTGTGGAACCAGGGTGAAATGACGGAGAGTGACACTACAGTACTAAGGGACCAATCCGATGACAGACAGCGACCACTAGCCATTCACAGCGGAACAGAGACGGGATAAAACAGCAAGTGTAAAAACTACACAAACTAGAGATCTTTTCAAAAGTTATTTTCATCACATGAAATGCAAACCACTTATACTATACTAATGGCTAGTGTATAGACACAAAATAAATAAAGTGAACAACTCAAAAGCTGTAAGTCAATACATCACTTGATCCCATGAACAAAAAAGCAATTTAAAAACAAAACACAACAAATATGTGTTTGTTGCTGCAGCCACACCTCACTGAGGCTATTAATTCTGTGAATATCATAGGAAAGAGTGTAATCCCATAGAGGACAGCCTTGCTGCAATAATTGTGTATGGTCCTGCAAGTGTGCAGGTCTTTTATTGCACATCTATTGATTTAATTAGGTTATTCCGATATATTAAAATGTAGTAACAATGTTTCATACTGCTGTCTTTTGGATTAATGTTTTCATTTTAATATATTTTTTTTATTAAAATGTTCTACAATGATCTGCAATGTTCTTTAAATCGGTTCCAACCATCTATAACAATATATGTTTGGGGCTGCATTGGTCTCAAAATGAAATCACCTTACTACTCTGTCTTGCTTGCTTAAAATCTGAGAACCTACAAAGTAAGAAATGTAGTGTTACATCTCGTAACCTTCATAGGATCTAAAAGGAAGTATCTTATCCTTGTCTATTTAAGAAATACAATGGAATAAGTAGAATAGTTTGTAATGCAGAAACATAAAAATATATAAGAAACTATTCAAATCGTCTAAAAAAACAAACAAAAAAAAACATAGGTCCTTGAGAATGCAGTCTGGTTGTGTGTGCAGGCAATACTTCTGAGGAGTGCAGCTACTGCTTCTTCAGGCAGTCCCACTGGCTGAGTAGGAGAACTGCGGGAAATGCGGCCTCCTCTCATTGTCTATTGATTCCATGTTGTCATCTGGGGAGTAAGAACAGATAACAGGAATGTTGAAATACAGCAGTGTGCGTTTCATTTTTCTTTTTTATGAACGAATGTCAGTACTCAACCAGTTCCTAGTTGCTGGTTTATCTCAAAACTCTGTCAAGTCAGGTCTTAAAAGATCCCAGTGATTCAGTATACATAACATGGCTAAGTAACTCATTCCATACCCTCTCTACTCTCTGTATGAAGTGTATCCCTATCTCTGTCCTAAGTCTATCTCCTTTTGACTTCCAACTGTGTCCTCTGGTTCTTGTTTCTGAGCTGCGCTTAAAGTATCGGTTCAGGTTCATTTTGTCAACTCCTTTTAAGATTAAAGTCTTCAGTTAAGTACCTTTTAACTCTTCCAAGTAGGCTTCATCAAATTGGATATTTTTGGAAAACATCCGAAAGCATTTATTGTCAGAATCTTTTGTCTAGCTAAGTTATACAAGGTGTTTGTGGATCGGTTTTCAAAAAATCTTCTAGTTGAAACTCTTCAATCAGATCAATGCAAATTCTCAATATATGCTCTGCAGCGGACTGTGCCATATATCCTACTAACACACTTATAGGATATTTTCAAAAATGAAAGGCTGGACAGTTAGTCAGTCAGTCCCCAGCCACATGTAAATTTAGCAGAAAGCTGGACAGAAAATCTAAAAGTATAGGAAAATACTGAAAATTTAGAATGATTGCAAACAAACAATAAAATGCCATTTGAAGTTATTTTCTTAACATCTTTGGGCGATGAAGTACCTTGTCCCGGTGGAGTGATTGTGATCATGTGTGCTGTGAATTCTTCGTCAAAGTACCTCGTGTCTATCTCCGAGGTGACCTGGGGCTTGAAAGGTGGGATGAGCTGTGAAGCAAACAGAAGTGATGGTAGTCCCTTGGGTGACAAACCTAATATAGCGCAGTGGAGGCAGATATTACTTCAAACAAATGTTTTTCCTTGACATTCTGTATTTATTTAAAAAGGGTGAATGTCATAACTATTTTTACTACTTAGGTTTGTATTATATTATAAATGAGTAGTTCAAAGTTGTGTTGCTCCAATGTTTCATTTCATATATTAATCAGAATCCACCACCAGTATAATCAAAGGTTCCTTTGGAGCACTTCTGGATTCCAAAGAAGTTCTAGGATACTGGAACCTTTTAACACGGCGGAGCCCACCAGCTGGTCAATAGTAATAGTAAAAAGAAGAAAAGGTGGCATCCTAGGATTTCTTTGTAAATCAGAAGGGTGCCGGCAACTTAAGGCTTAGATAACACCAGGTTCAGATTGAAGCAACAGAACTCGGAATGTGATTGTAAACATCATAAAAAGCATAAATAAACTGACATTTTAAGATACCTGACTGACAATTGTCACACATAGATGTACTGTTTCTTTGTATATCCGGAGCATTTATATAGCCCAACAACAAAGAGCTGAAAGATTCATTAGGGAAGAACATAGGTTTCCATGTGGGACCTGCACTTTGTACAACTGAAGTAACTACTCAAGCAGTTACTGCATGAAGTAAGTACTGCCCCCTACAGGACAGAGAGTGAAGTGGCCACTCTCTGTCCCTTGATTCCCTTTTCATGGTTCTAGCTAGAAGCCGCAGGTGTAGTTACCTTCTTCTCATACACATCTTGCCACACGATCCCAGAGAAGAACTTGTGATTCATGATTTCCTTGGCATTGTCAGGGCCACCACCTAGCCTGTAATAAAAACAACACAGACCTAGAGTCACATACTGGTGTGCTAAAGTAGAGGGCAGGGGGCAGGCAATTCTATATCACACACAGAGATAACGATGCCTTCCTGTCTCAATCATTTTTAACATTGTACAATAATGCCGGGGTTAATGAACTCAGCAGTCTAGATAAAAGTAGCACATATCAGAAAGCCTTGCACTAGAGGCGGAGTGGTATACATCCCATAACAGGCCGGTTAGGAGAGAAAATGCTTGTCTTATTTTACTTTACATTTGGTATATTATACAGTACTGTGCAAAAGTTTTAGGCAGGTGTGAACAAATGCTGTAAAGTAAGAATGCTTTCAAAAATAGACATGTTAATAGATTATATTTATCAATTAACTAAATGCAAAGTGAGTGAACAGAAGAAAATCTAAATCAAATCCATATTTGGTGTGACCACCCTTTGCCTTCAAAACCATCAAGCATCAATTCTTCTAGGTACACTTGCACACAGTTTTTGAAGGAACTCGGCAGGTAGGTTGGCCCAAACATCTTGGAGAACTAACCACAGTTCTTCTGTGGATTTAGGCAGCCTCAGTTGCTTCTCTCTTCATGTAATCCCAGACAGACTCGATGATGTTGAGATCAGGGCTCTGTGGGGGCCGTACCATCACTTCCAGGACTCCTTGTTCTTGTTTACGCTGAAGATAGTTCTTAATGACTTTCGCTGTATGTTTGGGGTCGTTGTCATGCTGCAGAATAAATTTAGGGCCAATCAGATGCCTCCCTGATGGTATTGCATGATGGATAAGTATCTGCCTGTAATTCTCAGCATTGAGGAGACCATTAATTCTGACCAAATCCCCAACTCCATTTGCAGAAATGCAGCCCCAAACTTGCAAGGAACCTCCACCATGCTTCACTGTTGCCCGGCAGACACTCATTCGTATCGCTCTCCAGCCCTTGGCCGAACAAACTGCCTTCTGCTACAGCCAAATATTTCAAATTTTGACTCATCAGTCCAGAGCACCTGCTGCCATTTTTCTGCACCCCAGTTCCTGTGTTTTCGTGCATAGTTGAGTTGCTTGGCCTTGTTTCCACGTCAGAGGTATGGCTTTTTGGCATAAGTCTTCCATGAAGGCCACTTCTGACCAGACTTCTCCGGACAGTAGATGGGTGTACCAGGGTCCCACTGTTTTCTGCCAGTTCTGAGCTGATGGCACTGCTGGACATCTTCCGATTGCGAAGGAAAGTAAGCATGATGTGTCTTTCATCTGCTGCAGTAAGTTTCCTTGGCCGACCACCGCGTCTCACGGTCCTCAACGTTGCCCGTTTCTTTGTGCTTCTTCAAAAGAGCTTGACAGCACATCTGGAAACCCCTGTCTGCCTTGAAAGTTCTGCCTGGGAGAAACCTTGCTGATGCAGTATAACTACCTTGTGTCTTATTGCTGTGCTCAGTCTTGCCATGGTGTATGACTTTGACAGTAAACTGTCTTCAGCAACCTCACCTTGTTAGCTGAGTTTGGCTGTTCCTCACCCAGTTTTATTCCTCCTACACAGCTGTTTCTGTTTCAGTTAATGATTGTGTTTCAACCTACATATTGAATTGATGATCATTAGCACCTGTTTGGTATAATTGTTTAATCATACACCTGACTATATGCCTACAAAATCCCTGACTTTGTGCAAGTGTACCTAGAAGAATTGATGCTGTTTTGAAGGCAAAGGGTTGTCACACCAAATATGGATTTGATTTAGATTTTTCTTCTGTTCACTCACTTTGCATTTAGTTAATTGATAAATATAATCTATTAACATGTCTATTTTTGAAAGCATTCTTACTTTACAGCATTTTTTCACACCTGCCTAAAACTTTTGCACAGTACTGTATATATACACATTTGGTTCACATACATATACACACACACGTTAGTAAATCATTTGAGTGTAATATGGGACTGTGTTTAACATACTGAACTTAACTACTTACACTGGTATTCTTCACCAGCTTTATATGGTTTGCATTCACAAAGAATAAAAGCAGGCCAGCAGCTTTTCCTACTGTCCCCATGATTTTTTTTTTTTTTTTTTTTTTTACAGATTATTATTATTATTTATTTATTTATTTTATTAAAAAGGCACACCAATACATTCCCAGGAAATGTTATAAAAATAAAAACCAAAAATATAAAACAAAACAAAAGAAAAGGGCACCGGGTACAACTATTGATTGTACCCAGGATAAGACATAGTTATGGCAAAGAAGCTTTTTCATACGACAACAAACCTATGGAAGAAGCTGAAATGAAAGAAATTGTAAAAGGTGTACATTTTGTTGATTGCATAGGTGGTAGGTTGAGTTTAGCTATAAATAAGAGATCAGTTGTATATTGTGTTTTTGTTTAGCGATTAGTCTGGATAGATCATTTTTTTGTAATTGCTGCTTGTTACAGAAGACCCCTGTAAAGTATAAGTTATATCTTGGTGTGCATTTTTCCTGCATTCATATAAATAAATTGATAATTAATTTCTGTAGTATTGTAATATTGCATTTTCATGGTTTGTATGCAGTATGTCAGGCTCCTGCATGGTTTTTCGGGGGTTGCAATGCAGAAGGGGTGAAAGGACACCACTCACCGTTGTTTGGGGTCCTTCTTCAGCAGGCCAGAAAGCAGGGAGCGTGCCTCAGGGGCCAGGGTGCGAGGGAAGCGGATCTCCTCCATCAGGATGAGCTCAAACAGCTTCTCATGGTCCTGGTTGTAGAAGGGCAGCCGCCCGCACATCATCTCGTACATCACCACGCCCAGCCCCCACCAGTCCACCGCCTGCCCGTAGTCATTGTCCTCCAGCACCTGAAAGTACACAGGCACCTCTGAGGAGAAGGATCCAGATCTGGAGGCTCATCCAAAATGTTGCAAAGAACTTTTTATATACAATTTAAACAGTAAGCAACGTAACTTTTTTTTTTTTTTTACCTTCTCATTATCTTAATTCTGTTTCAAAAAAGGTGTTTATTTTATTTATTTTTTGGTGTTAGGGTAAACCCCAGTCTAGATCACCACAGTGTCTATATAGAGGCAAGATCCAGCACCATCTATTGCTCAGCTTTGCTTTGCCACCAGTACCAAAACAATCACTTGATCTTTCTGATCTGTTCACTAGGTGTTACTTTAATAAAAGACACTGCTGTTGATCTAGCCTAGGTTACATGTATATGGCAGACAACTGGGAAAAAAAAGAGACACGTAATATTTCTCAGTGTGAATGTTTATATTGGCACTATATAACATGTAGAGAATTGGGTCGTCATGAACTACATAAAACTTTATGTTGTTCAATTTAATTAAGGCCTCCAAAACAACTCTACACTTAGTCCAACAGGTATTGAATACTTTAAATGAAAATACCCTTCAGTTATTTCACTGAAATAGTATCTAAAATTCTAAGAGATATATATATATATATATATATATATATATATATATATATATATATATATATATATATATATATATATAAGAAGAAGCCAAAACACAATGGTTCCTTTAAAACAATAATACATTTGTGGTTATTTAAAAAACTTTCATATTTTGAGGGTAACTGATAGGAGGTGTGTGGGACTGCCTTCCCCGTCATACAATACAATACAATACTTGTTATCCACAAACAAATATGTTGCAAAGTCCTTAGAAAGTTACAATCCCTATTCCAGATGTTTCATCTCCCACAGAAGTTCAGTGTTTGCCTAAATGCCTTGGCCTTGATGGTGGAGAGGCGTTTCTGTACAACACAGCTGTTAAACCGCTTTTGATTTGCAACAGTAGTTAAAAATAATAATATTAGTAATACTTTTTTTAAACAAAGACAACATTTTGCCAGGAAACAGTGGGATTTGAAGGGCCGCAGGAGAGCCAAGCTTGTCAAGTGATTGGATTACTCTCCACAGGTCTATTTCCAGCAGCCCCTGTCGTATGATTCACACCAAAACGACAGCTGGGCCCGCAGCTGCCCCATATATGTAGAAGACCAACACAGCTGCTTATCTGCCAGGATTCCAGGAGCCAGCCTCATCCTTTACAAGTAATTAGGGCTGTAATTTCACTGCACTGGAGGCACTGGGGAGCAATGTTGTACCAGCTCCAAAAACACAGAGGAGTAAAAGCGGGTACAATTACCACTGAAAAATGAACTGTAGGACTAACAGGTGAAATGTGGTTACCGGCGTATGGGTGCTCCTGTTACTAAAGGGGTGCACACCCCCTTCTAAAAGCTTGTTTGAAGAAAACTAAGTCTGTAAGTAACATACATCCTCCACCACAGCTGTAAACTCAAAATCAGTATGTTGAAAATGTTCATGACCATCAACAGTACGCATAGTATAGAGTAAGAAACGGCAAAGAACAGTTTAATGGAAACTGGATTAAGACGCAGATGTCATTAGGTAAGCAAATTAAGTGGTCAATGGTATACTGGACTTATTTACAGTATGTGGAATTATTTCTTGTGTGCTCAAGATACATGCAAAAAAGATGTGACACAGACAGATGGATGTACAGAAAGACACCTCCTGATAACTCATGCTACATAATGTTAATACAAAGTTTCATCACAATCTAAAAACTGGTTTTCCAGATATATGCAAACATTTTAGTGTGAAAAATGATATAAAAACCAGCAAGAAACAATAAAAATAAAAGGGAAATTCCAGTTCTAAAGTGTTTCTTGTTATTTATTTCTAATACATGTTGAAACCGAGTATTTTACTCTCTCACTCATTTCACTCTCTGGTTTAGGTGCATCAGCAGAACCCCTTGATGGAAATAGCAGTCTTGTTTTTACAGTTGGGTGCATATTATTCTTTAAGGTGCTGTTTTAGATGAAACATCTTTTTACAGGGCGGTCCAGACCACAACCCCATTTAGGGGACCTGGTTTGAGAGACTTGTTTGACAATAACTAGGGTAGAGGAATTTATCTGGTCATGTATGGACATGTATCAGGATTTATCCCATAAACCAGGGTCTACTTGTGAATTAAGGGGAAAAACCCAAACACAAACTGCCTAGAAGTAGTTGCTCCGTGAATTAATGATTCAGACAACTGCTTGCATCATCAATGACGAAGGTTCTGATGATGATGACGTGGAGTTCGGCGGTTTCAAAATCAGATGAAAAACTGCAGCCTAATTGATTACACTACAATCCATATTTTGGATTTCTTACAGAGATTATGTAAAGCTAGATTCATCAGTAATGGTTTAGTAATCAACCAGAAAATAAAACCATACAATTCACGTGTTTATTTATATTTTAAATGTAGCTACTTTTATTCTAGCGTTTTTCATCATGTGTTTTTGCACTGCTTTAAAGTTCAATTTTTGCAGGGAACACCTTTTAAATGTGTATTTTCTGCCGTAGTTGTGATGTAAATACATTCAATTACATTTAAAATTAGACAGTTTCCACTGCATTTAATACTAACCCCAAATATAATTGCACCTTCCATGAGTTAGGACTGAACAACCCAGGACAGCTGTGCGCTTGAATATACAAGAGCAAAGGAGAAGCAGCTGTAGCTGCAGTGGCCTTTTCTCTAAGTGGAAGCTCACGTTTCCAAAGAGCTGCCAAACCCGCAACAAATTCCAAATGGAGGCTAAAAACAACTAGACAACAACTGTGTCAATGTGAGCACCCCCCTCCCACCGCATTCCAACTGTCAGAGACCGCACGGGCTGGAACACCACACACCTTCAGAGCTGCTGGGGGGGCGGAGCTCACCAATGCAAGTTCTACTGAATTTGGTACAGTATTAATGGTTGGGTCATTTGTTGTACTCTTACTAGAATTCTCGGACTTCAATATTTTACTGTTTAAGTAAGTCACATAATGAAATAAAGAAGAATCACTGTATCTCTCTTATTTCCAAGATGCTATCGTAACACTGACAGGTCAATAAATTGCTGGATTTCTGTATTTTAATTAAACTCACTGTAGTACAGAGGAAGCGAGTTCACAGCTGAGACAACTTGACAGTTGTATTGCTATATAAAACAAACGTGCATCTCAAAACTGCTACATTTCAGGGGAAACAGTTACATTTTAGTTAAATCAATACTTATTGAATTATCTGTGGTTTTGGATTGGTTTTAGGAAATAATAAGCCATGTCTGTCAGACATGCCAGACACCGGGTATCATATTGCGGTGTCACATGGCCCACTTTGATGAAGTGTAAATTCATAAAGGGATTATTTTTATTCGTAAAGGGATTATTTTTCTTTTTAAATCCTTTTAGGTTGCAAGTGCTCCATTACATAGAAAAACACTCTAAAGGCAATACAATAAATTTTGGGAAGGAAGAGGGGGGTATTTCATTGTTTATGAGATATAAGCAGTTTTAGTCGTGGGTTTACAAAAAGTATAAGCTCCTACCCTACATGAATGTAGAGATGTACATGTATTGTCAAATGTCTGATTTTTATAACCATGATACACAAAGCAAGGCCCTATCTGAATAATGCAAACAATGGCAGTATTGTCATCCACGGAGGACATGGAGTTTGTTAAAATCCCCTTTGGTCAATTTCAGTTTTTCTTACTTATATTTTTGAAAAATCATCAGTAGTGGTTTATTAGTCAACCAAAAATAAAGTTATAATTACAAGTTCAGTCTAGCAGACATCTATAGTATGTGCCCGTACCTCAGGTGCCAAATACTCTGGGGTCCCACAGAAAGTCTTCATTGTGGCCCCATCTTTTATCCCTTCTTTACATAGGCCGAAGTCCGTGATTTTAATGTGACCATCCTTGTCCAGCATGAGATTTTCCAGCTGAAAAGGCACAAAAAATTCTGTAACTGACAAAGAAATCTTCAGATCAAGCTACAAACAAAGCGCCATACATAATTGTAAACCATCCCAAAAAAAGAGACCATCAGCACAGTCGAATCTAAAGAAACCATCTAGAACATCTAATTGATGTAACTGCCCTACCTTTAGGTCCCTGTAGACAACATTCTTCTCTGAATGCAAGTAATCCAGCGCAGAGACAATCTCCGCCCCGTAGAAGCGAGAGCGATCCTCTGAGAAGACTCGATCTCTTGAAAGATGAAAGAACAGCTGAAACACAAGCAAGCACTATTAACCCACAGAAAGGATGAGGAAGGGTTGCACTCATTTAAAACCACACAAATACATTCCACAAAAATATACAGATGTTTATTTTTAGGATGAAGAAACAACCACATCTCAAGAAATCTCCATGCAAAGTTTCCATGCAGATTTTAGTATTGTTATTTTCATTTTATTTGCAGCTTCTTTTTAGTTAGAAGATTGCTGAAGTATGTAAACGGAATGCCTTTTTAAACCTAGTACAGTGCCAAATATCATTTTAAACTATGAAAATACTTTTATACGTGTTTCACTTGAGCCACGGTTGTTTAGTACAAACAAGTGAATAACCCTCCTGTCTCCACCTAGCCCCATCAAGTGTATTTTACTTACATTTACACCCTTCCTTGTACCTTTATACTTAAGTCTTACAAGGATACAAATCCACTCATCCATTTGCTTACCTCTCCTCCGTTAGCATATTCCATAACGAAACATAACCGGTCATGGTTCTGAAAGGAATACTTTAAACCCTGAAGAGAAAACCAGGAGAAGTTGTTATGTACTTTAAATACAACACAACAAGACAGCTGCTTTTGTAAAATAGATTCAGAATGTTCCTGTGCTGGGGAAAATATTATTCAAACGAACCGTCAAATGTATTTGTAGGCAAAAATGACCAACTTTGTGTTTGCCATGAAGTATGTACTAATAGCAGACCTTGCCACCAGGTTTAGTCCCGCCTCTCCGCATATCACAGTCCTATAGGATTTATTTTCGGTTGAACTTTTTGGCCCCAACCAAATAGTGCACCTATGAAATGAATGTTGTAAACCCTGTACAAACCTTATTACAGGATACCCAAGTTATTCTAAAAAGCAAGATGTTATTGTACACACGTGCTGAGCATAAATCGTGACAGTTACAGTACTGCACTTGGCAGCTGTTGTATAGCAGAAACAAACAAAGAGTAAACTACACAGAAAACTGCCAAATGAAAGACAAACTGCACTGAATACTGAAAATATATAGTCTGCCAAAACCAACCTTAAATTGGGACGCAAAACAACCATTAAATATTCCTTGTTTATGCAGCACGTAGAACAATTTGCAGGGATTGATCTAGCCTCTAAATTGAGAAGTTTCTTTTAATTTGCATCAAGGTGTAATTTAGGAGTTCAAATGTAGAGTGCACTGGCTTTTTATAGGACCTGTAGAGATTCAGTTAAAATCCTTATTTCTACAGTGCAGCACACTGATGTTTAATGTTTGTTTTTAAAGCAACATTTAAGTGATTTCAGTTAAAAGACACAGTACAGTAATGGAAACGCTTGTGCTGTATGGAACTTCCTATTTACATAACAGGAACATAAATCACTTCAGTCGAAGGAAAACCCTTTCGTTTTGTGTAAACACGTGTTTTAAAAAGTGTCCAAATAGTTGTTTGCTCATTTTTCTCATCAAAAACAATACTGGTCCCAAGTGAAGCTGTACAACTGCAATAAGTAAATTGTAAATTCTTACGTTCTTATGTTTTTAGTGTGAAAGCAGGTCTTACCGTCAAGAAGGGGTGCTTTGAGTTTTGTAACACACGGTTTTCTGTAAGGGTGTGGGCCACTTCATCCTGAAAGACACCAGCAAGGGAAATTAGAATGACCGGCAACGAGTACCATTTGAGTTTCAAGTGGTCTGCTGTTCCCTATTCGTGTCTTGATTCAAAACGCACCCACCTTCGCTACAATAACTTCCTTTTTCAAGATTTTCATGGCATAGTGTCTTCCAGTTGCTTTTTCTTTGACTAGAATGACCTTCCCAAAGGTACCTTTACCCAAAAGTTTAAGGTATTCAAAGTCGTGCATAGTCTGGAGAGAAAAAGAGAACATTTCAGTTACATACAACACTTTAATTTAAAGAAAATATGTCCTGGTTAATTTCCAAGTATTATTACACTTGCAGTGTACTTCGGGGACTGTAAGAATGCAATACATTTAACCTTTTAAACCCTGTATGCTTTTAGAGCTAGACTGATGCCCATATTTGAAATGCAAGAAACCTAACCGTCTATTTCCAGAATTCTGTTTTCATCACCAGGCTTGACAGATGTTTCACAGTGGCGTTTGTGATGAAAAGCATGGCTCCGATATTCGAGACTGTTCATTTGATTGGTCTTATTATTCATTATTATATTAATACCCGATTCCATGTTGAATATAGCTGTTGAAAAAGTATTTATAACACGGTTATTATTAAATAAATGTTTTTTTTGGAAGGCGCCATTTTTTTGTTTTATTTTTAAAACAATTTTTAAAGCCAGTGTTCCCCATATGTTTTCGACATGCCAATTAAACAATCTATATGTTGTATATGTAGCTCAGGCTCCACACAGACGTACCACTTTGGGTCTTGGTTTGGTGAGGCACACGTCCATGTCCTCCATGACTGAATTGTCACTAGGGGAGCCTGGCCGGCAGTCCATCATCTCCTCCTCTTGTTTCTTAAGGCTGTCTGCCACTGTCTGGATGACCGTTGCCCATTCTTCCCTATGAGAAACAGGACGAATCAAAAGAATGATATTACGATAAAGCAATAATGACACACTGCCTCGTAGGCAACCCTGTTGCAGGGTGGAGCGTGGAAAACTTCCAAAAAGAAGCCTCCCAGCATAAAACTCGTTTCCCAATCTCCTCCAACAGGTACACCTTGCTCCAAGCGAGATCAGTGTTCCAACAATCTGCCCTTACAATTGAAACTACCCTTTTGAGAATTCAAAAAAACAACAACAACAACAACACAGGTTAGTCAACAGAACCTGTTTTCTAATGAAACATGTAGTCAGTTTGACAGAACGTAGTAAAGGGCTTACACTTTGGTATAAAAAAAAGGAGCACCACCACACAGATGTGAAGTTTCCCAAAATGCTTCCTTCCCGAAAACAAAATAATCTATTGAATTTGGCCATTAGAACCATTTAAATCCCTTTCCATGCCTATCAAATAATAAGCGGCAAAAACAAAACAAAAATGTGACTTCTTGAATGGAAAGTTTCAGACTTCAAATAAAACCCAACAACATATTTCGCTACATTTCAAGAAAGGCTGTAAAAGGTTTAAATACAAATCTTAAATGACATAGTATTTCCAATTAGCAGTGTTCTCTTAAAATGAGCTTCTCACAGTGGCAACACATTACTTAAATTGAAATCACTGTTAGTCAATTAAATTGGCTTCAAATGAAAGCAGTTGAAAAATCACAACAATTATTAATGTCTGTAAAATATAAATTCCAGGAGAGCAGAGCCTCCCTGTGCCAATGCCAGCCCACTCACCGCTCCTCGGGAGTTTCCACATGGAAGGTGCGCTCGATCACGGTGGTCCACTGCAGACACCGCATGATGAATGTGTTTGGTTTCGGACGCTCCGTCTTCATCAGCTGGCACTCTACACAGATTTAGAGCAGAGGAAAGAGAAGCAGACAGTATGAGTCCTGTACCTTTATTACCACAGCAGCCATCAGAGCCCAGGGAAATTGAATAAACAAGGCTAGCTGCTTAGTCCTTCGCCTCTTCATCAATGGCTTTGGTGCTAAAGAAGGACTCATATGTACTGTGCCCATGGAGAGGAGTCCGATTGCTTCTCTTAAATACACAGAAAATGTTCAATCATATTTTGATGAGTGGATCTCAAGATAAATTTTAAAATAATGTGTATGTGCAGATAGACCAATCACACTGGACTCAAGGACTGACCTATGCTCACATTATACTGAATACTTTTGTGTAACATGTAAAATGTCATGCCTTCATTAGTTGAACAAAGCCTGTAGGTGGTCTCCATTACCTAGATTGTAATATTTTTGTAATATTGCATGTTTTATTATAATTGGATAACTGGTTCTCTAGTTATATCTCGTACCTCCACTATGTCCTGGTCTTTGGGAGGTGGGGGTAAGGATAAGGTTACAAATTGGTAAAAGGGATCCAGCAGAGGGAGGTGTACAGAAAGCTTTGTGCTGGTCACCAAGAACAAATATAGAATATTGTATAGGGTGCTGTATGATACAAGCCAACATTCAGTTGGCTTACTGGCTGCTCTAACCTTGAGTGGGTGTAAAATCTGCTTGTATGTATCACCCTATACCACATATTTTATAATATACAGTTACATAAGAACAGTGTAAAGTATAACATTTTACAGTATTGTGACATCATTTCCTTCTGATTCAAACTTTCTGAAAATTAATATAAGGATCTACTCTATTAAATAAATATGAATGAACTACAAATTTTGGGTAAAAAAATAATACAAAAATAATAAATCATCACCATTCAAGGGGAGGAAAAAGCCTTTTCCATTGAAAAACAAATCCAGGCTCTAGACTGGGCTATTTGTATACTGATCTGCCTCAATTTCAATGTGAACTCTTAATAGTTTCGTACATCAATACTGTACCGCGTCAGTAATTTGCTGAAACAAACGCATCAGGGAAAGCCTGTCTTACATGCTTTTATAACAGGAGACAACAGGGAAAGACAGATCTCTTTTCAACTTTGCCTTAAAGTTTGCTAATAGCGCAGACTACTATGTGTTGCAAGATAAATACCCAAGATCAGCTTGTTAATAACCACTATAATTCACGAATGTCAACTGGGATTGTTCTGTTTAGTGAACAATATGCTGTCTAATTACTCTGTTCAATCATCTGCAGAACAGAACAGACTCATATCTTCAAACTTTCCACATTGTCTTGCAACCGAAATCATTTTCATTTATTTGTGTTACTCTATTATTATATCAATGGTATAAATCATAGATTTCCATTTGGACCGGGAATGTTGCTAAATATAATTAAACTATCACACACACGCCTAGTTGGAAAAGCTATTGCTGCTTACACAAGACACAGTTCATACGGCCTCAATGTACAAAACTGAAGAAATTCATGGAACATTCAAGCATGTCTTGATTTATAGTTTGTCATTCACGTATTCCAATTCTAACAATTCAGTCATATTGACGGTGAAACTTACGAATGAATGAATAATACAAGGTGTGGAAATACTAATGCCACCGCCCACTGCAAAACTGAATTACTGCTTCTCTACCCCATTGTAAATCTCCTTAGAATCAAAAGTACTGATCTCCTATGGCAAGGTCTGCAGGTTTAATATGTCTACAGTATGTTAAGTGTCTGTATTACACATGAGGTTTCCAGAACACTTATATTAAATTACAGTATATGGTCCCAAGTTACATATGCGGCCAGAAATTGTTTTATACAATAAACATAATCAAATTTAAGAGAGAGAATCAAAGAATCAAGCTGTGTACCAAGTATGAAGACGCTTAGCTCTATTCAAGTTCTAACTCAGGAGTTATAAAATAATGTTTTGGTAAAAGTCTGCTTTTGTGAATAAAATTGTTTGATATTTCATACAACAATTCTGGCATGCTAAAATATTTGTAGAAAGGGCCTAAATGACCTATGAAGTATTTTAAGAATGTCTTTGGAAAGTTCAGAATTGGGTGAAATATCAATTAACTGAGAAACAAACAAAAAGAAAAAAAAGAAAAAAAAGTCACTTGACCACCAGAGTTCACGTCCCCTTCAACTACTGTGACCTAAAAAAGTTGCTTTGAGTTTCATGGGAATTAAAGTGATTGTAGCTGACAAAATATAAAATCATACGTGTTGTGCACTTCTGTCCTTTATATACAGTACTGTGCAAAAGTTTTAGGCAGGTGTGAAAAAATGCTGTAAAGTAAGAATGCTTTCAAAAATAGACATGTTAATAGATTATATTTATCAATTAACTAAATGCAAAGTGAGTGAACAGAAGAAAAATCTAAATCAAATCCATATTTGGTGTGACCACCCTTTGCCTTCAAAACACCATCAATTCTTCTAGGTACACTTGCACAAAGTCAGGGATTTTGTAGGCATATAGTCAGGTGTATGATTAAACAATTATACCAAACAGGTGCTAATGATCATCAATTCAATATGTAGGTTGAAACACAATCATTAACTGAAACAGAAACAGCTGTGTAGGAGGAATAAAACTGGGTGAGGAACAGCCAAACTCAGCTAACAAGGTGAGGTTGCTGAAGACAGTTTACTGTCAAAAGTCATACACCATGGCAAGACTGAGCACAGCAACAAGACACAAGGTAGTTATACTGCATCATCAAGGTCTCTCCCAGGCAGAAATTTCAAGGCAGACAGGGGTTTCCAGATGTGCTGTCCAAGCTCTTTGAAGAAGCACAAAGAAGCGAGACAGCGTTGAGGACTGTAGGCGCAGTGGTCGGCCAAGGAAACTTACTGCAGCAGATGAAAGACAGATCATGCTTACTTCCCTTCGCAATCGGAAGATGTCCAGCAGTGCCATCAGCTCAGAATTGGCAGAAAACAGTGGAACCCTGGTACACCCATCTACTGTCCGGAGCGGTCTGGTCAGAAGTGGCCTTCATGGAAGACTTGCGGCCAAAAAGCCATACCTCCGACGTGGAAACAAGGCCAAGCGACTCAACTATGCACGAAAACACAGGAACTGGGGTGCAGAAAAATGGCAGCAGGTGCTCTGGACTGATGAGTCAAAATTTGAAATATTTGGCTGCAGCAGAAGGCAGTTTGTTCGCCGAAGGGCTGGACAGCGGTACACGAATGAGTGTCTGCAGGAAACAGTGAAGCATGGTGGAGGTTCCTTGCAAGTTTGGGGCTGCATTTCTGCAAATGGAGTTGGGGATTTGGTCAGAATTAATGGTCTCCTCAATGCTGAGAAGTACAGGCAGATACTTATCCATCATGCAATACCATCAGGGAGGCATCTGATTGGCCCCAAATTTATTCTGCAGCATGAGAACGACCCCAAACATACAGCGAAAGTCATTAAGAACTATCTTCTGCGTAAAGAAGAACAAGGAGTCCTGGAAGTGATGGTATGGCCCCCACAGAGCCCTGATCTCAACATCATCGAGTCTGTCTGGGATTACATGAAGAGAGAGAAGCAACTGAGGCTGCCTAAATCCACAGAAGAACTGTGGTTAGTTCTCCAAGATGTTTGGGCCAACCTACCTGCCGAGTTCCTTCAAAAACTGTGTGCAAGTGTACCTAGAAGAATTGATGCCGTTATAAAGGCAAAGGGTGGTCACACCAAATATTGATTTGATGTAGATTTTTCTTCTGTTCACTTACTTTGCATTTTGTTAATTGATAAATATAAACTATTAACATGTCTATTTTTGAAAGCATTCTTACTTTACAGCATTTTTTCACACCTGCCTAAAACTTTTGCACACTACTGTAGGTCAAAAATGTATAGGCTTTAAAGGAAACACCTATTATAGCAAATGTGTTTTCTTATTTTAAAACATGATATAAGTTACTACAATTGTTTAAAAGAAATCTGTTTGGAAGCCATGCTTTCAGTTAATGGTCAATTCACCTGGAGGGTGAAATTGTTCCCACCCCTTCAATGGCTTCTGTCCTGTCATAAACCAAATGGCTGCTTACCCTATTGACGGACATACTTTGCAGCCCTGACCCAGAGGTAAAATGATCCAGGAAGTGCAAGTGTAACAAGTGACCTGAAAAAAGGCAACCTAAAGTAGTACCAAATATCATGTTTTAATATGACAATATATGTTTTATTTCTTTCAAAACTTCAAATTTGATACTAATGTATCTAATGGAAGTGCAAAACATCACAAGGCAAATACCAGACACATTTTTTTTTCTCTTTTCCGGCAACAGTTGAAGCCACTAGTTAAAGGAGACATTCAGTCTTGTAGATGAAATTGTATACTAGTACAACACATTGCTTCAAGAGCCAGTCACCAGTCGCGTTGCATCACTCTAATAGTCACTACAAATATTAGTTCCCATCTAAAGCTATATAGGAATCTGTTTGGCATTTTACCTAAGAGACAGGAGAGTGTTGACAAAATCTCATAACTGACAACCTAGTTTTAAAAAGCACTCTTACTTGCTACAGAAAAGTTATTTAATGGCGTTTCCAACTGATCCACATCTTGCGGTCTCTCCTTGTACCCAATGAATGTTCCATCGCTCTTTAGTAAAAAATATCTTGGTCTCCATGTTTTTATGTACTCTCCTGAAAGAAAAAAGCAAAAGAGAAACCATTTCAGAAAATGACACATCACAACCATCCCCAAGATCAGCAGGTATATGATCAGTTTATACTCAAGTACGGATGACAATAAGACTTCCACTGCCAAACACAGTGACCTGTGTGAGTCTACTTAAAACACAAAACACAGTTTACACCATCAGATTGATCTTATAAGGGATTTCTAAATTTGGTAATCTGATATCATTCACAACAGTAACACAGTCAGATATGTCTTAAAACATAAGGACATAAGAAAATACATGATCTGAAGGAGGAGGAGGAGGAGGAGGCCATTCGACGCACCAATGCTGGCCTATTTCCTAGTAGCTGATTGATTTTAAACTTTTTAGAAAAGTGGTTCATCATGGTCCCATTAAGTCACTTGCTATGAAACTGGAGAAGTGACCTGTACAGGTTTATTGAAAACAGAGAGTAATATCCAGCTTAGTCCTATATTATCCAGTCTCATGGCAGAAGCAATGCTGTCGACGTAATTTATCTCCAAAAAGCACAATGTGACTCAATGGAAAAATCTATTTATTGTGTTGATGTTTAGGGAAATTTCTAAACAGATGTTCCAAAATACATAAAACAGCTTAAATGTGTTAAAGCTGCCACAGACACAGGACTGACTATTTATTAAATAAAATGTAATTTATTTATAATCACGGTTGTTGTAAATTAACCCCATGCAGTGCAAATTAACCTCATGTGGGATCATTTTCAAATTGGCCCGTTTCCTTTGCCAAACGTGCTTGGGCCCATTGAATTAGTCAATTTCATTTTTCATTGCCTCAGAGACACAAGCCAGTTGATATTCATGGAAATCGCTGTTAAAGCAGCCACCATCAATTTAAAACTGTATGTCATAAGGAAACAGACCACTTAAAATGTATTATACCTAATATTATCAAGACATTTTAAATGATTACCATTTGGGCAACTTGGCACAAAACTGGACTTGAACCACCCCTGCATGCCTCACTGTGCTTCCCATGTGGCAGGTCTTTAACTAAGTGACCCACTAGTGAACCCAGGGTAATAGAAGAATTTATGAATGCGAGGAGGCCATTGGCCCATCAATGCTCATCTGGTTCCAAGCAGCTGGTTGATATCACTTTCTCAAATCAGGTCTTAAAAGCTTAAATTCGGCATCCACAATATGGATAGGTAACCTATTCCATCACCACACTCATGTAATGAAGTGTCTTCTCCCCCACTATCCTAAATCTCCCTCCACTTAGTTTCCAGCTGTGTCCTCTGGTCCTGTTTTCTGCGCTGCACTAAAGGTATTGGCTAGGTTTAACTCTGTCAAGTCTTTTAATATATGGCTATAAAAATAAATGGACTACAGATTTGTTTTACCGTATTTGTGCAAGGAGGAACAAACATTAAAATATACAGAAACAAGACTGGGTCATTTAAAAACAGGATGAAAACCATTGTAAATACAGCACCTGATTTACTACATCTCTGACAATGCAACATGAATCATTTTAAGTTAAGAAACATCTGCCTAAAAATACTGTATACTTTATATTTAGATTCAGAGCAGATGTCCAATATGTTATTACTGCTGTTGCCATTTTTCATAATGACACGTAGGGAGATTTTTCATCTCCATTTTGCAGTGCAAGTGTTTTAAATAACCGTAGTTAATTTAGAAATTAGTTAAGCTTCAGTAGCAGTTTTAAAAAGGTTTTTTTTTTAGTTTTTGTGATGAAAACAGGTTTCCGTGCAGTCATTAAATAAATATATTGCGCATCAGTCAAACTTGTTAATGAAGAGAAAACCATCACTGGGGCATGTCATGTAATTAGTGGCAGCTACATGAGAAGTTACATAATTAAATGTCTTGATTTCCTTTACCTTGCATATACAACATTTAAAACAGATGTATCTTAGTTTTTTTTAAGCTTCACATTTTCTGTCATTTCTGTGGAAATCCAATAATTTTATGCACTCTAGATTATGAACCAACATAATCTAGAGTGCATAAAATTATTGGATTTCCACAGAAATGTTACCATAATCTACAATACATAGACCAAAATTACTTGTTGCGGTTTACAAACCAACACACAGCAACAGCAGCAATCTTTGCAAGGATATGGACCACCTATGAAAAAACTCTGACCTACAGGTTTGTTTCAAGATAAAAGGATATTTATCAGAAATCAGGGTTCATTTACTGTAATGGATACTGAATTACTTCCTTGTTTAGACAATGCAAACAGAAGACCAAATTAATTTCAAGTTGAATTTTCAATCTAAAATGGCAGACTTTGTGTCAATGGCATTATCTTATTATGTGGAAGGTTGTATTCCAGTTGTACTGTATATTCAGTTTATGATGTGTTATTTTAGTTAAAGAAATAAGCCAAAAAACAGATAAAGCCCATATGGTGAGAAAAAAGGTCTGTGTCTTGTAGAAATCTCCATTTGTTCTCCAAGTGGGGGCTTTCCACCAACACTTAATCAAGGCCACTGACGGAAGGGGTCAAGGACCATACTTGATTCAGATCTGCTGGAAAGACCCTACAATAAATATATCTTAAAATACAGCAGCTCCATTCTACAAAACAGGAAAAAACAAAACAGTCAGCATTACCATACCGCAGATAATATCTGCTTTACTGTTTTGAATCTCTACATCACATAGGCTTTTCTGAGGAAAAAGCTCAAACGCATTCAAGACAAATGCTGAACTGAATCTATCAGCATACATTATAGATACACGGGACATGGGATTCTTTCCAGGAAAATGGTTCACACTGCTCACCTGGTAAAAGCACAGCTATGTGGTGTGCAGGGTAAGGGGGAATGTAACTGGACATTTGGGAGAAAATTGGGGGTAGAATAATGGGGCACTAAATGTATTTATTTATTTGTATTTTATTTTTTTTAATTAATTATTTTTTTAAAAGCGGATCCGATCTCATTAGAGTCCCCAACTGGTTCCTGTGTACAGTTGCCAGAGCTCGATCTGAATATTCATTTCCACCACAAAAATGTGCAAACAACATTATTACACAGAACAAAGGAGAGACACATACAAATATCTGACTGGCTAAACACTTGTGTGGCATAGTAAATTCAGTTTCATTTATTCATTTTCCTTGCAGTTTGTCCCAAATCAATTATTAGCCTTTAACACAATATTTTATTTTGATACAAAATGTGGGGAAAGCTTGCTTTTCAAAGACTGCACTGTTCTGTATGTTAAATTGACAAATGTTGCTTTTAATGGTTCCCTTTCATGCACATTCATCATTTACAGCCCGGTGTGCATCCAGGAGAGCGTGTTGTTCTATTCATGGATTGTTTTCCTGTTGACACCAATTACAAAATGCAGGCACCCGGTGAATAAAACAATACCCAAAGCAAACATTGGAAAGATCCTGGCAAAGATGGCCGATAGTGGATACATGTTCAAACTTGTTCAACAGACCAAGTAACTGTACACAAATATCAAAACAATTGAGATTGTGTAATAAAATGTATACATTGCTTACTGTATTATTTTTTAAAATGTGTTTTATTGTACACCCTGTACCGTAACACTGACCCCTAGAATACCAAGGAGAATTTCTGCTTTGGGTTTTGAAATTTGGCCATTTCAAGTGAATAATTGTTTTCTAGTTTGCAAAAATGCCATTTGGTCCACAGTTTTGTTCCCCCCACCAGAGGTCTCAGATATAGCCAAATATGTAAGCCCATTTCAATACACCCGGCAAATCTAGCATATGATCCTTTATGTGTGCCTAGATTAACAACCTTGAGCTTCTCTCAGATATGGTCACTGTACACTAAGATCACCTACAGTGTGTATGCATCAGTTTTGTAGTTCAGGTTATCTTTCCTTTCCAGAGAAACCCCAGTGCAATAAAGAAAGTTGCAGGTTTTGTTATGGAGAAGGAGCACCTTCCTCTTTTCTCAGTCTGGAGTACAGAAGAGAAGCTGTCTAGTCCTGATAGAGTGTCTTTACATCACAAACAGCTGCCGTTCCCTGGGACGCTCGCTGGGTAAAGTGGAGAATAATGAACTGCACGGCCTGCCAAACAAAAGAGAATTCATCTTTATTTACCAACTGCTGCACGTCTTGTAGCTAGATCCAGAAACTCTTCCAGCTCCACTCCCCTTAATCCACAAACACACACACAGATATACATGCTTCCCTGGCATCTTATAGCAGCGTCACTTGGCCATTAGGTTTTTTTCCCAATTTTACCTCGAAAATCACCTGTTCTCTTGTTCCACTACAGCCATGCAGTTTTTAGAATTCTCATTTGACTTGGTAAAAGACAATTGTGAATTTGGCTTTACCTCTATAAAGCAGAAAAAGAAAAAAAGAGGTCTTTCAGAGTCTGGCATTATGGCTTTAAACAACCAGCAAAGTTAATTTCATGTGTAACATTGGCTGCAGGTCTGTCCCATGTCATATCACCAGATATCAGATTACCTGTCACAGGTCAATAAACTTGTACAAATCCAAGAAGGTTACGATGAGGTTGTATAATGCACTGGTGAGACTGTACATAGTACCGAGGAACATTGTGGCCCTGGAGAGAGTCCAACGAAGAGCAACCAAACTAATCCCAGGGCTTAAAAGAATGAGCTACGAAGAGTTAGCCCTAGAGGCACTTCTTCACACAGACTGGTGAGCGTATCGAATGGGCCACCTAGTCGCCTTGTTGAGGCAAAATCACTTGGATCCTTTAAGACCCAACTTGACAAAGTTCTAAGATCAATCAGCTACTAGGAACCAGACAAGCTTAGATGAGCCAAATGGCCTCCAAATTTTCTTATGTTCTTATCTGAATATATCCTGCAGGTGTTACACAATGTAGTCTTAAAGTCATTTTAAGAGGCAAATAATTACTAAACTAAGACCTCTAGTCAACCCATATTATACATTTAACTCCATCATTTCTCATTATACACCAGATGTGTTTCTTTATCGACATGAAAATTAACTAACACAAATATTAAACAAACTGTGAGAGGGTGTGTGGGTGGTTCACTGATAACACAGGAGTCAGAAAGTGTCTGAGACGCCGGCAGGTTAACGGTACCAGCAATGGTAATCCTGGATACCCTCAGGGTTGCTACCATCAATGGTATCCCCCTGAGGTACTGTACATGCAGAAATAATCCACAATCAAAATGAGAAATCAAAACAGGACAAAAAAACAAACACTGTAAATAAAACTACAACCTGCGAGGCACGAGATGAAATGACGTTCTCCTATTCCCTCAATACTTTAATGGGGTTGCCCAGATCCCCCTGAGCTAAAACAAACAATGTCCCAGGGACTGTACTAATAGTCGTCTTCAGCTGTCTCCGCTGCCTGTTCTGGTTCTCCACTGCCGTCTGCTGCTGTATCAGGAACAGGCAACCTTTTCTTTTACTCAGTAAAGTTTACTTTCGTTCTCTTTGTTATTCCATTGCTCCGGCCAGAGATTCCGCTGTGTTCTATCCTGTAAGGTCTAACCAAAGGAATAGGAGATCGTCATTCTTATGGGACCGACCCGCCTCCCAACCAATCAAAGAGGTCCACGCGACACACCCTCGCTCATCACCATGATTGGCTTCCAACCCCTCCCTTGCAGGATCACACATATGCCCAATAGCCAGCCCAGATCTCCCGTCAGACAAACATACTACCATACTACATAACCAATCTCGAGAACCGTACTCAAAAACGCTTTAATTAATCCAGCTCAAAGCGTCCACACTAAAAGTACCGTTCATGTTTAGTCAGGCTTAATGCATACAAACACTTCAAAATAATTTGGTTACAGTTCCTAGCAGTGCAATGGACTGTGGTACTTAATACGATAGTATCCCACCATACACTGTCTGGTTACAACCTTGCAAATATGGAGCCCGTGCCCACGGAAGATATAGCGCTTCTTAACATAAATGTTATGATTTTGTTTCTTAAACACAAGGTACAATTTATCATAAGGTTGGCATTCCATTTTTAACTCAAGTTCTTTTTGACCGATTTCATCGCTCCAGATATCAGTGTGCTGTGATTTCAGCATCTGATCACGTCACTCCATGATTCACTGTTTTACAACAAGCCTATTGATAGTCGTTCTCAACTCCTTCAGGTGCCTGTTCCGAGTACTGTAGTTTCCACGCGGCAAAACATATCAGAAAGCATTTTGGGATATTGGAGGATACACAGAAAAATGTAGTTTTTTTTACAGTGTCCACACTTGGTCTCGAGTCCGGTTCTTGAGTATGGTATTAAACGCTGTGTAGGGTAGACGCTACCCGTACTTAGCACTTAAGACGGTTTAAAGGCACAGTTTGGACAGGGCCTAAGAGTAAGAAAATCATTTCAATTTGATCCTCTGTTCCTAGCATTAAAAAATAACATGGGCAACAGAAAAAAAAATTGTATATATACATATACACACATATTATATATATATATATATATATATATATATATATATATATATATATATATATATATATATATATATATATATATATACAGTACTGTGCAAAAGTTTTAGGCAGGTGTGAAAAAATGCTGTAAAGTAAGAATGCTTTCAAAATAGACATGTTAATAGATTATATTTATCAATTAACTAAATGCAAAGTGAGTGAACAGAAGAAAAATCTAAATCAAATCCATATTTGGTGTGACCACCCTTTGCCTTCAAAACAGCATCAAGCATCAATTCTTCTAGGTACACTTGCACACAGTTTTGAAGGAACTCGGCAGGTAGGTTGGCCCAAACATCTTGGAGAACTAACCACAGTTCTTCTGTGGATTTAGGCAGCCTCAGTTGCTTCTCTCTCTTCATGTAATCCCAGACAGACTCGATGATGTTGAGATCAGGGCTCTGTGGGGCCATACCATCACTTCCAGGACTCCTTGTTCTTCTTTACGCAGAAGATAGTTCTTAATGACTTTCGCTGTATGTTTGGGGTCGTTGTCATGCTGCAGAATAAATTTGGGGCCAATCAGATGCCTCCCTGATGGTATTGCATGATGGATAAGTATCTGCCTGTACTTCTCAGCATTGAGGAGACCATTAATTCTGACCAAATCCCCAACTCCATTTGCAGAAATGCAGCCCCAAACTTGCAAGGAACCTCCACCATGCTTCACTGTTGCCTGCAGACACTCATTCGGTACGCTCTCCAGCCCTTCGGCGAACAAACTGCCTTCTGCTACAGCCAAATATTTCAAATTTTGACTCTTCAGTCCAGAGCACCTGCTGCCATTTTTCTGCACCCCAGTTCCTGTGTTTTCGTGCATAGTTGAGTCGCTTGGCCTTGTTTCCACGCCGGAGGTATGGCTTTTGGCCACAAGTCTTCCATGAAGGCCACTTCTGACCAGACTTCTCCGGACAGTAGATGGGTGTACCAGGGTCCCACTGTTTTCTGCCAGTTCTGAGCTGATGGCACTGCTGGACATCTTCCGATTGCGAAGGGAAGTAAGCATGATGTGTCTTTCATCTGCTGCAGTTAGTTTCCTTTGCCGACCACTGCGTCTACGGTCCTCAATGTTGCCCGTTTCTTTGTGCTTCTTCAAAAGAGCTTGGACAGCACATCTGGAAACCCCTGTCTGCCTTGAAATTTCTGCCTGGGAGAGACCTTGCTGATGCAGTATAATGACCTTGTGTCTTGTTGCTGTGCTCAGTCTTGCCATGGTGTATGACTTTTGACAGTAAACTGTCTTCAGCAACCTCACCTTGTTAGCTGAGTTTGGCTGTTCCTCACCCAGTTTTATTCCTCCTACACAGCTGTTTCTGTTTCAGTTAATGATTGTGTTTCAACCTACTTATTGAATTGATGATCATTAGCACCTGTTTGGTATAATTGTTTAATCATACACCTGACGATATGCCTACAAAATCCCTGACTTTGTGCAAGTGTACCTAGAAGAATTGATGCTGTTTTGAAGGCAAAGGGTTGTCACACCAAATATGGATTTGATTTAGATTTTTCTTCTGTTCACTCACTTTGCATTTAGTTAATTGATAAATATAATCTATTAACATGTCTATTTTTGAAAGCATTCTTACTTTACTGCATTTTTTCACACCTGCCTAAAACTTTTGCACAGTACTGTATATATATATATATATATTGGAAACACGGATTCTACATAATTCAGAAATATTTAAAAAAGTATTTCTTAAGGCCCCAGTTGTAGCAATCAAAAGAGAAGCTAATTTAGATGATATTTTAGTTCACAGTAAACATAAAAGAATAATTGACAAAATATGTTCTACGAACATGTGCACCAGTAGATGTAAAGTGTGTAAATACATAGACAAAAGTAAAAATATAATTAAACAAAAGACATATCCACAAACACCACATATCCACTAAAAACTAATACCTACTGTAAAAATAGCAATGTTGTTTATGGAATAGCCTGTGAAAAATGTGATGAAATCAAATATGTTGGAGAGACTGGAACTACTTTATATAAAACCACCTTTCATTAATTAGAAATAAAAAAATGAATGAACCAATAGTACAGCACTTCACCAGTCAAGGACATGACATAAATGATGTAAAGTTTGTAGTATTAGAACAGCTAAAATCAGACAATGCGACATATAGAAGAATAAAAGAAAGCAAATGGATAAATAGACTGAACACGATTATGCCAGCGGGACTCAACAGAAAAGAATGAACTAATTAACTTCAATAAATATATAACATTTAAATAAATAAACAAAATTCATTCAAAAGTTGTGCATGCTGATGCGCTGGGGAGGCCAAATCTAGACTGATCCTCAGAGCCAGCATTGCATGATATAATAAAAATATAAATTTATATAAAGTAATGTTAATTACAATTAATGCAGATTCAAAGATAGAAGTAAAAATGATGTCACAATATATAGAACACCATTACATCATGTAAGAATAAATCATGGATTTAAAGATAAACAATAACATGTAGTTGTTATGCCGTCAAAAACCTATAAAATACCTCCAATGTTTTGATTCAAACACAGGCTCCCTTGAGAAAGATATGTACAACATATCGAAACGTTGGGCAGCTGGCTCTTTGAGCTAAATATATACATATATATATATATATATATATATATATATATATATATATATATATATATATATATATATATATATATATATATATATATATAATTAGATACTATATGAACATTTGTGTAATTCTGAAGAGCTAACATATCGTTAGTGTCTGTTCCACATTTTCATCCATTCAGATGGCATCCTTTCAGAGACTGAATTAAAATAATTGACCAATCCAATTACATGGATCTTATTTAACACCCCACAGAATCTGTTAATTAACAATTCCGGGATAAGTAGGGTATATACAGCAAGAAAAAAAGCTTTTTAAATGACTGTCAAAAAAGTATTGTGGAGAATAACGATTTAACGGTAATATTTTTTCAGTACAATAAAACAAAATATTAATTGATAATGACATTATATTTTCAACACTATTTTAGATTCATTCTATTAGTTTTAAAAGTATGGATTAAGAAAGAAAAGCCCTGTGCGGCAACCAGGAAGGGTGAAAAACAAAACAGGGGTCAGAAATTTGTGGGGAAATGGTACAGTTGCTACTACATTTTAAATGCTACTTCCTGCGTTCACTGGGGGATTTCCAGACAGCAGTGGACAGCAGAAGATTCTCTAGAAGAGTACAAACATCTTTCACTTTAAAAGAAAACGTTTAGTGGATATTTACAGCACATGGTCAAGGCAGATGGTGAATTTGCTGTCAATTCCTTCATGCTGCTGAGAGACAACCCAAAGAACTGAAGGTCCCCCCGAACAGTTTAAAATAAATAAAATTAAAAAACACCACTTTTTCAGCTAGAATTGCTGAACACACTGTAAACATGCTGACATTGAAAAGGTGTGCTGTGAGCTTCCTCCCAGCAAGAATGTAACATCTGCCCTGGCTGCAGCAGAAACACTTCAAGGTTTTAAAAAACATTTAGCAACATTATTGTTTGTGTTAAATTTATTTTGGTTCTTGGATTTCTAATAGTTTAATTCAGATGCACATTCGGTTTCATCCATGATAGGTAGGCCACGTGGCCTGTTTGCAGCTTGCCCACTGGACTAAAACTAAATCACAGAACAGGAAGTGATTTCAAATCCAGAAGTAGTAGCAACTTTTCCTTGTATAGTGTTGTCTATGAACTTGAAATATCTGCAAACTGAAGTATAAATACAAACAAAAAAGGACCTAAATATATTCAGTAGAAAAAAAAATTAAAACATTATCCACAATTTAACAAATAAACTACAAAAATAAAATTAGAAAAAGTTAAAATAGTTTGGTATAAAGGTAAGTATTACAAAGGTAAGTAATTTGTATCTCTAGACTAAAGTTTCAAGTACAGTATCTTTAAAATGATAACTCCTTTGTATGCTCTTTAAAACCAATTACTTATGCCTGCTGGACTGTACAACCTTTCTCTACACAGAAAATTGAATCACATGGAGACAAGGGCAGTAAATCTTTAAGTTTCCTCCTTACAGTACTGCTAATCATACAGTACAGCTGATAATGCATAAAGAATGCACAGATGTTTTAGATTTATATGCTAATTTAATTATTCTAAGCAAACTGCTTTGTTTAATGGAATCTTTTTTTTTTTAATGGCATTATTTTCACGTCATCATTTAGCAGGTGCTTCGAGTGCAGGTTGACTCAACATATAAAATCACCAAATTTATTATTATTATTATTTCTTTATTTAGCAGACGCCTTTATCCAAGGCGACTTACAGAGATAAGGGTGTGCGAACTATGCATCAGCTGCAGAGTCACTTACAACTACGTCTCACCCGAAAGACGGAGCACAAGGAGGTTAAGTGACTTGCTCAGGGTCACACAATGAGTCAGTGGCTGAGATGGGATTTGAACCGGGTACCTCATGGTTACAAGACCTTTTCTTTAACCACTGGACCACACAGCTGGAAGAACCTGCAACAATAAGACTGTGAACACACCTACCTTAATGCTGTCTTAATTGTCTATGTTCATTGCAGGTTCGGCAAAAAAAAGTTGGGAAAGAAACAAAACAATCTGAAGTTTGCATTAATAAGTGGGTCACCACAGCCTTGATGCAGATGAACCCAAGAGCTTGAGCTAATGAATGTCTTTGCACTGTTTCATCACACTTGGAAGACTATATCCTAATCCGTTCGTTTACAATGTTGTGTTATTTTTAATGAATATAGTACTGTGTTGCCAAAGTACAGCAGCTCCTTCAGAGTAGGGGATGGACAACATATTAGAAACCTGCCATTTAATCCGAGTGCAGGCGCTCAATTAGCAGCACGCATTACCTGCGAGTCTGCAGTGTTTAAATTGTTGTGGAGGGGATACGTTACCTAATGAAATACTGCCTCTACTTCATGCCTGTTTACCAGATGAGCCCTTAGTCATCCCTATTGAGGCTGTTCCTTGTTAATCATCAGCAATTTGTTCAGTCTTGGATACATAAGAACCAAATGCTCACTAGCAGTACTCGGTCGATGTCTGTCTGATCCAAAGTGTTGCCAATTGTGAAAAACTGACTTGCAACTGGGAGACGCAGTATAATACCAAATATGTCAGAGATGCTAGTTGTTAGGGGGTGTAATGATATACTAAATGTCACGACACGATGCATATCATATATGCAGGACAGATGTGATGATCCTGATGGGCTATGTGTGATGCATAATAAGATCAAATGCTCATTTTAGTGATTAGACCATTTTGTTAAAAGACAGAAACTAAATGGGATACGGAGAGTATGAATGTAAAAAATCATTGCGGCACGGCCCGTTTACACAAAATCGAGATGTTTCAATTTTTTTTACCCCAACCCCTATAGAAGATCCAAATACGCTGTTCACTGTTGCACTTCTATAATATCTCCAACGACATGTATTAAAGAAAAAAGAAATTGAATGCATATAAAGCGTATAAATGAACAGCTCTGTGTTACTAGGGACTTCCTGAGCACTGTTGCTGTTGAGAGAGTAGGGGAGGGGATTAGGGAAAACAAAAAGGGGGCTGTGTCTTTTGTTGGTTTTCTTTGGTCACCCCCTCGCCCCTGATCTATTCCGAGCCTCCTTCTTTGCCTCCAGCGTGCAGCTGCGGACAGCCTCCCTGTGCCCTGCATCTTAATGAGCCGGCTCAGACTGCAGTCAAGGGCACTCCCCAATGGAGAGGTCAGCTCTGAGTAAGCAGACTGTCTGCAGAAGACTGACACTCCAAACGCTTAGCATGGCCTCACAGTCATTCAATGACCATATATGGCAGTCCATTCTCACAACAGGCCAATTCAGAAGCAAGACAAATCAGCCCAGGAGTTTTGTCTCTTTTTTTTTCTCATGCAGCTGGATGGTACTACACTGCTGAGCTTTTGGCACACAGTCAACAGGTTTGGGAGGAATGACTCTGTCTCAAGTGCCATTGCTGCTGTTGTTGCTGCTGCCGCCGCAGTTGTAGAATAGCTCCCAAAGCCTGTCCCCTTTTCTCACGCTCGCTAGACAGCCTCTGCTTCTTCTCCCCTGCTCGTTGCACCTGCCGATTACCATATCTTGTGTGAGCATTGAGTCGCCACTGTGGGAATATTTTCTTTTTTAAAAAAAGAAGAGGCAGCCTCTTTGCATGCAGGTTTACTGGTAAATACTTAAACACACACACAAACACAGAGTAATTAAGAGACTGCTGCGCCCTGCAAAGTCAATCAAAACAACTCAAAAACAATGAGAGTCATAAAACAAGGCAGGCCAACACTGACAAAGCCATTAGTTGTAATATGTGTCTTCTAGTTTTACCTTGGTTCTAACATAGTTTTCGGAAGGATTTTTTTTCTTCTAAACTAAATATTAAAACATTGCTTCATTTTTAAAATTTAAAACTTTATACTGCATTTATAACAATATAAAAAAAAACCTGGTAGCACGGAGGCTTACTGAAAATGTCTGTTTGTCATCCAAACGATTAATTTGTTATTAATATCACTGGTATGTACTTTGAAATATACAACAGGGCTGAAAATCAGTTGCATTCCCCGATACAAGCCAGACTTTAATGGAGTGATAATAGCATTGGTTGGCAGGTGCGTTCATATCCCAGACTGCCCAGAATTACTGACATTTCACATTCTGCTGGAGTGGAGATTTCCACCCCAAACTTCTGAAAGCAGTAAGCATCTTTTTAAAAAAAAACAACAAAAAAAACACCCTCCATTGGAAGATCTGAAGAAATCAAAAATTAAACAAACAAACTTGATTCTGTAAAAAAGCATTTCAGATGATGTGTATAACACAAGTGGATTGCGTGGTCAGCAATCTTCTTTAGGAGGTGCTGAATAATTCAGCTGTATAAAGACGCAGTACAGCAGCACCATAAGGGGATAAAACGTTACACTTTCTATCATTTCCAACAAACTTACTTTCACAATGCTCTGTGAAGTAAATCTGTTCAAGACTGAAAAAAAAACAAGTGACATTTTGTTCTTATGTTCTGAAGCGAGCAAAAGAGAACATGCCAAATAAAATGCTCCCCTTTAACAGCTTAACTTGTGTGAAACTGGAAGTCAACTACATTGTGCTAATCTGCAAGCACGCACGGATGCCAGCGATGCCAAACTTCACAGTTGCAGAGCGGGCTGTTTTTCCACACCAAAGTACCCACACAGCAGGCCTGTGGAGAGCGGAGACAGCTGACGGAGATGCCCATCACTGTCCTCCTGTTGTACTCCCATCCATCCCGCTCCCAACATCTGCTGCCACACAATTTACTTTTTACACAACATTTAGCAAAACACTGTCTCGTATTACAAAGGCATTATACAACTTTTCTTTACAATTTTTTTTTTTTTTAAATAAATCTACATACTGTACATAGAGATACTAGAAAACTCCTTTACACCCAGTCTGTGCAGACAGGTACATACTGTACTGTTAGGGGTTGCTTGGGCTCTGGGAAATGCCCCTGTATTTTCCGAGTAGGTCAGCATTGAAATTACAATCACAATTTTGGCGAACGGGTCTAAATTGTCTATAATGGATGGTTTAGGCAGTGATATATATATATTTGATGTTTCATTTCCTACATTTTTATACTTTAAGATTACAGACATTTCATATTTAACATATTGGTATTTTTTTTAATCAAAATAAACATCATGTGAAGCGCTCCATTAGAGAGCTGTTACTTTTTCTGAGATTAATCTGTCAACACAAGTTTGATCTTAAAATTCTTAAAGTAGCGATTCACAAAATTGAAACGTTTGCAGTATCAATTAGATGCAGTATGGCTCCTCCAGATATCCACATATTCTAAAACCTTTATTACTGATCACCATGTTTCCCTATGAAGCTAGCCCCATTCTAATTCAAGTTTGGCTTATTAGCAAAATATCCCATCATTATATCATTTGAGAGTTACACATCACATAAAGCAGCCCATTAGGACCATAACAGCATATTGTGTGCTTAGTTTTTATCACTGAATTGAAAGACAGCTGTTGGTTTATATTATTCTTCAGTTCTCCTACTTAAACCGATTAAGAAACTGATATTTTATTTTTAAAAGGTTATTTTGCACTATAATAAGAAAACATGCTGAAACTTAAAAATTGCAGTAAACAACTTACAAGGTTTCCCTGATTATTTTGGAAAGGTAATTACCACAACGAAAACCGACAAGATGGCTGCCAAGCAGCCATTTTGAATAGGAAGTGGTAAGGTTACCCTTGTGTATAAAGTGTGTGAAAGACATTACTGTACCCATCAGGGGTGCCTTTTAACATTACAAGCTCTTGAACAATGTGTTCAGGTGGCACAGTGAACAAAACTTTGGCTCCAAGTTATTCAAAGTGTTTTTCTTTCCTGTGAGTAAACGTGTAATAAACAACTATGGTTGTTTGTTAATCATTCTCTTTTACAAAAATGGTACAAATTGCAGGCTGGAGAAATTGCTAAACTATAAACAAAATCTGGGTGTATTCAACTGATCTGAATAGTGGCTGATCTAAATATCACCCCTTTTTAAAAAGGGAACTTTGACAAAACCAACATCAAGCGTATTTTTTGGCTTTACAGTTACAGAGTTGGTCCAGATTTAATATTTAAAATGATGGCAGTACGTGGATCCACCACCGTTTGGATCAACAGAATCTACAATAGAGACCATTAAATGAAAACCAGCAGATCATACAACTACAAGCAGTTGGTAAAACCCTCCACTTTTCAGAACTGTATTGCTGCACCACAAACGTAAATGTTTTTTCTTTGATGCAACAAATAAATAAATAAATAAATAAATAGATGCATACAAAAATTAGAAATAATAATATCTGGGTCGGGGTCAATGATGGGTAAGGCAGGATAAAGCAAACCAGTATGTTTTTTTTTAGTTTTTTTTTGTATTGTTGCAATGCCCCAACATCCTGCTTCTACTGAATACTAGATAGTTAAAAAACAAGAACTCACCATATACAGTGGTAAATGCAGAGGATGTGGTTTAGTAGGAACTAGCCATTTTATATTAAGCATCAATTTCCTCTTTTCATGGTGCCATTTTTCACAGTTTAAAATAAGGTCACACATTTCAGAACGTTTCTGACCACAGAATGAAAAGCTATTGCAGTTGTCTAAAGCAGTTTTTTTTTTTTTTTTTGGTGGGCCCCCCTTCGGAAATGTTTCAGTTCGTTATCATATGAAATTACTGTACATACTACAGAGGAACTCTAAATGAAGCATGGACATGCAATCATTATGCGGTCAGTGTTGCCAGAGCCATTCCAAAAGTGAGTATGGGGTGAGGGGTAGCAACAGTTTTCAGAATTTTTTATTTTTCTTAATTTTTTTTAGCCAATATAAAATGCACTTTTATAACCTCAACTGTAAAATAACCAGATTACAAAATGAAACCATGGCATAATATTAGATCCACAGAGGCTTAAGTGTTTAAATCAACAGCAAGCCTGTCATTTGTGTCACTTGTGGTTCTTGCTTCAAGACGTTTTTTCTGTGTGAATTAAGATTTCATTTTGCCAAATGGAAAGAAGCATCGAAAACTTGCACACAGCATCAGTACCGTCTACTTGTAGACTCCTCTGATTTGTAAATAACTCTGGCTTCTTTAAGTTCCACTTTCAAAGTCTCATCTTCAGGAGTAAGTAGATATTTCAGAAACATGTGTTAAGGTCTCCACACCAGAAGCGATGCAATTTTTTAATTGGCGACAAGATACTTCTTCCATACACACCAGAAGCGACAGGTTTGAAAACTGCCAGATCTATACAACTATTACAAATTGCTATTCACAAAACTATGATCAAAACTGGTACATATTCGTCAACACGAGGTGGAAATTATGAGGGTCTTCTCAAACAGGATTTCAACATATATGGCAATAAATCATACATACCATGATTTCCATTACATGAGAGTAGATGTTAAAACTTCATGCTGATTTGAACTTGGCTCTCGCCAAGATAAGCACCAACTAAGACGTAGCTTCACAGTAAACTAATGTGATCCATATGTGTCTCCATCCATTTGCGCTTCCTTCCATATGATGATGTAGATATCCTTCTGTCTGGTGTTGATGGCTGAAGTGTAATGCTGGCTCCAGGGATCAGCTTATTTTGCCTCCCTAGCGCATCAGCACACACAACGGCTGCGATGCTGGCTCGGGGATCAACCATAGTGCGGTCTCCCAGCGCATCAGCATGACAACCGTCTGGATTGAGCTAAGTAGGGTACATCTCTGGGGTCTTCAAGTCGGCACCTTCCATCCTCGGTGTTTCGTCGACTAGCCCACGACACCTCAAGAGGGCTCGACGGTGATTCTGGCGTCCCAGCATCACCCCCTCCGTCCCCACTCAACTCAGCCCAGCTTACTTACCTGTATATCAGCCTTTCTTTCTTTCTATTGTGCTTGAGATCCCCAGCCAGAATCTTTCCGTCTCAACCACAGCCAGTTGCTGCTCCTCTCTGCTGCTTCAGATAAGTTCTTCACTGTGCGACGCAACTCTTGGCCATTGAATCCGACATCTCTGAGAAACCGGGTTGTAGAGTGTGCCACAAATCCTCGACATCCCACTTCCACTGGGTAAACCCAGACTCTCCATCCTCGCTGTTCCGCTTCAGTGGCTAGTTGAGCATACCGCAGTTTCTTCCTCTCATATGCCTCATCTACAGCATCCTCCCATGGCACTGTTAACTCCACCAGGTGAACAAGGCGTGCTGATCCAGACCACAAGACAATATCTGGTGAAGGTTTGTGGTGGCAATCTCAGGTGGAAAAATAAGCCGTTGACCAACATCCGCCAGCATTTTCCAGTCTCTAGCAGCTTCCAGTTGTCCTGGGCGAGGATTGGTTTTAACACCTTTTCTTGGTGGTTGCTCTCCTGGGCGGAAGAATGTTGTCTTTTGTGTGTAATGTTTTGATGGAACAGGTGGCAACTTATTGGTCATGTTACGCTTGTCTTCCAATGCTAAGGCCAAACATCGCAGCACCTGGTCATGGCGCCAAGTAAACCGTCCTTGGCTAAGAGCCACCTTACATCCTGTCAAAATGTGCCTTAATGTTGCAGTTGATGAACACAAAGGACATGAGGGATCCTCTCCTACCCAGAGGTTTAGGTTCTGTGGTGATGGGAGAACATCACATGTTGACCTTATAAGGAAACTGATCCTGCTCTGTTCCATTGACCATAGGTCTTGCCAGCCAATCTTGCGTTGTTCCACACTCTCCCATCTCATCCATTCTCCCTGCTTGCCCTGGGAAATGGCCTTTATACACCTCATCCTCTCCTCCTGCTTTTGCACCTCGTTGACTACAAGCTTCCTCCGTTCGCTGGGGCTGCCTTGTGCCATGTAGGAGGAGCTGAACTGAGACCAAGACCCTCTTCCATGCTGAACTTGCCCCATGATATCACCAATTCGAAGGGCAGCCTTTGCATCCTCCACAGCTTTCTTTGCCACCCACTTTCTTCCAGTTTTCAACACAGGTGCTGCCTCCCTTACGCATTTGTCGCGTGACTCTACTAATGTCATTTCCAGTCGGACCTTGGCGCACTTAAATTCCTCGGTTAGAGCGGAGACAGGTAGCTGCAGTATTCCTTTACCATAAAGTCCCACTCTGTTGAGGCAGCGTGGAACTCCCAACCATTTCCTGATGTGTGAACTGATTAAAGCTTCCAGCTTCTCTACTGTTGTCAAAGAAACCTCGTACACAGTCAGTGGCCACAGCAACCTTGGTAGTAGGCCAAACTGAAAGCACCAGAGTTTTAGTTTGCCTGGTAAAGCGCTGCTGTCTATGCTCTTCAACCCTTCCACAGCTTGTTGTCTAACTTCTCCCACACGAACTGTGTCCTTTAGATCCCCGTCGTACCATCTCCCAAGGCTCTTCACTGGCTTCTCAGACACTGTTGGTATTGTCTCACCATTAATGAAGAACGTTTTATCTACTACTTTACCTTTAATTATAGAGATGCTCCTTGATTTAGTGGGCTTGAATTGCATTTGTGCCCATTCATTGTTATTGGTTAATTTGCCCAATAACTGATTAGTGCAGGCTACTGTTGTAGTCATGGTTGTCATGTCATCCATGTATGCTCGAATTGGTGGTAGTCGTATTCCAGAAGCCAAGCGCTCTCCTCCCACTACCCATTTTGATGCCCTAATGATTACTTCCATTGCCATGGTAAAAGCCAGTGGAGAAATGGTGCATCCTGCCATTATTCCAACTTCTAGGCATTGCCATGTAGTGCTGAATTCTGAAGTTGAAAAACTAAATTGCAAATCTCCAAAGTAGGCTTTGACTAGATTTGTTATTGTCATTGGTACACTGAAAAATCAAATGCTGCCCAAAGAAGTTCATGTGGCACTGAACCATATGCATTAGCCAAATCCAGGAATGTCACATGGAGCTCCTTCCTCTCCTTTTTAGCTGATTGAATTTGTTGCCAGATCACATTGATGTGTTCTAAGCATCCTGGGAAACCTGGAATGCCCGCTTTTGTATTGAAGTGTCAATGAAGCAGTTCTTTAATAGGTAAGTTGACAATCTCTGAGCAATAATGCTGAAGAAAATCTTGCCTTCTACGTTTAATAGGGAAATAGGGCTTAAACTGACTGATGCTGCTAGAATCTTTTACTTTAGGTATAAAGACTCCACCTGCTCGGCGCCATGCTCTTGGTACAACCTGTTTTTCCCATGCTACTTTCATCAGTTTCCACACGATTCGTAGAACTCCTGAAGCACTCTTGTACACTCTGTATGGAACTCCATTAGGCCCTGGAGATGATGAAGCCCTTGCTTTTTTCACAGCTTGCTCTACTTCTTTCCACTTAGGTGCACAGTCCTCCATTTGGTATTCTGGTGGATTGATAGGTGGGATGTCTGAAGGAATTGACATAGGCTCCTGCCTTTTGAATCTGTATGTGTTTCCTCCAAATATCTCTCCAACTCAAACTTAGATGCTTTTAGTGTGCCATTCTTCTCACTGGTGAATAACTTCTTTACAAATTTGAATGGGTCTTTAGTTCTCGCGACGCTCCTTCTTTTGTAGCGTTTCCAGAGGCGCTCAGCTCTGCGCAATGTTGCAAGCTTATGTTTTATTACCCTTTGTAAGAGATTGAGTCCCTCCTTCTGACTTTCTTCTGCTCTTCTCCATTGCTTCCTCAGCTGTCTCCTTTCTCTAACTAAGCTGCTCAATCTCCTGCTGCCGTCTAGACTTTCCAGGAATAGTTTGTACTTTTTCCTTCCTTTTTCAACTCCAAACCTCTCGCTTCCATATGTAGATGATGTCCCCAAATTTATCCAGTTTCTTTTCAACTGTTCCACTTAACCTTTCCAATGCAAAGCAGAGATCTGTGTTTACTGTGTCCCATGCAGTTTTCTCACAAGCTCTTGGCCATTTAACTCCAGGCTTGTGCCCGTTGAGGTTCTTTTCTCTCTTACGCTGGTTTGTCTGCCCGGTTCACAAGGATCATTAGGCTCATCACTAACTGTGTCCATGCAAGTCCTCCTCACATCTACGACAGGGTGTTGATATCCTGCGAACTGTGGTTTGCTTCCTGTCGCTGGATTTCATTCGACTGACTTGACTGACTTCGTAAGAAGTACTGATCAATGCGAGGCCCTTGTCCCTTCTCCCTCAAGCATTTCATTCTCCCTTGATGAATCTTCAAACCCCTGACTGTTGTCGCCTTGCTCCAGCCGCGAGACACAAACCTGGAGTTCCATGTCTTTGCTAACTGCAGATCTTGAACTAGTCTTTTGTGAAGTACTCTCCATACTCATATCCGCTTCCGCTCCTAAGTCCTTAACCGTGTTGTCCAACGTTGAGTCATCTTCCGCCCCCCTCTCGCAGACTCTAGGGGTATTTTTCTGTTTAATTTCTTTGAAGCCTTGGGTGGGTGTCTCCAGCATCCTGTAAACACAGAGCTGGATACTGCCGACAAGGGTAGCTAACCCTTGCCAGCCCCAATGGGGTCTCTTTCCTCCAGTCAGCTGTCTCTCCAGGCTGTCACGAGGTCTTTCCCTTGTTGCCAGCTGCACTATTCACAGCAGGGTTATCCAGTTCCTTTGAAATGGACTCCCATATATTGTCTTTCAAATCTGTATCTTTATAATTGTCATGACTTTTGTCATAAAGCTCTGTCGCTTGTTGTGTGAAAGATACTTATCAAAAAGTATAGGTTCTATTTATTTTTGTCCCATCACTGCAGTTTCGCTTGCCGCATCGTGTCTGGCGGGTAGCAGCCTTTACTGTCTGAAAAATCTGCGTCTAACCCTTCACAGCCAACAGGCAGTTCTGGGAGCTGGAACTACAGTACTTGCAAACAAATGCAATTCGCCAATGATTGTAGCAATAATCATAACATTGTCCAAGGAGTGTGGCAAATTGAAAAACCGTGCGAAACACAAAAAAATGGACATTTAAAAGTTTTTCTTGACTGGCACTAGCACTTTATACACAACTATATACACAAACAAACATCTGGACACTTAGTAAACACGGCAGGTGTTTTTTGTTTTTTTTTTCCCAGGGCTTTCTCTTTGTATATACTGTATGAAATGATTTTTTTGATTACTTTCCAAAATGCTTCGGTGTGTTTTTTTTTCTGTCACAATAGTAGTAACTCAACAGTACTTGCACATTTAGTTGTATCTTCTTTCCTTTGCTGTCTTCCACAACAAAATCCTTATGGTTCACGGGCACATTCTTCTGGGGTTTTTGTGTGTCTAGGCAATTTTTTTACATTTTGCCACAATTTGCAATTCTGTTTTAAATTCTCGCTATCTAACTGTAATATAATTTTAAATCCCGCAAACAAGCCTTCTACTGTAATTGTAATTTCGTTTTAAATCTCGCAAGTGGAGTCTCCAATAGAAATGTAGAATTTGCTGCAACTCAGTAGTTGGGTGGGTTTAAAGTATTCAGAACGAATCAATGACAGTTACAAGTCAAGAAGGAGGGACATTGCCCAGCTGTACTAGGAAAGGTGGTTTTGCTTTATTATTTATTTATTTTTTTAAATGAGAAAGGGGTGAAGTCCACATGAATTGAATAACCATTTCCAGTGTTTCCAATTTCCATGTTTTAATCAGTTAAAATAGAAAATCAGAAGCCCTAATCTTCAGGTTACGTCAGTTTTTTGTGATCACGCAACCCTCCTACATTAGCCTTGCAACCCCCTTTTGGGTCGGGACCCCCAGTTTGAGAAACGCTGGTCTAAAGGACTGGGTTCTGGTATTTCCCTTGTGATTCATGATTTCAATGCTAGTCCCATTAAACCACATTTAAGTATCCAACTGTGCAGTAACAATGTGCACCACTGATGCTGCGTTTACACTGCCACCTCGGACCTAAGCCAACCCAAAAAGTTGGCCGTTTTTAGGACAGCTGAGAGTCGGCCGAGTGCGTTTACACTGCAGAAGAAAGACCTGAGACGGCCCAAAGCCATCCTAAAAACGGCCAGTGTAAACACACCATAAGTGTTCTCGTGGAGCACTTTGTCAGCCAGCTTGCCCTGTATAGTGCTGTGCAGATATTTTCCCCCAGTAATTCCCTTTAAGAAGTTAAGTTGTTAAGTATTAATTAAATGGAACAAAACATGTTACTCAAAACAAAGCGTTCCCTTGGTTATCCTTGTTTACACAATCATTTAGTCCCAATCAATAACAATCTAAAAGTGCGAGTCATTTTTAAACTTTCGTGATCACTTACTAACTAAAACCACTCATTTTATATACAATTATGTGTCACCTTTCTGTTATCTCTGTATTGAATTGTGAGATTGTAATTAAGTTAATCATGAGATATACCACTCAATAATAATGGAGGGCTAAAACAATTAACAAAAAAACAAAACAAATGAAGAGTGTGCAACCCTATTGACTTATCATGCATAACAACTTTTTTTTTTATTATTATTAGTTAAATCCTGTGACTTGGGACAGCTAGTACTGTAGCAACCTGCTTAGCAAGCACTGAAACTGTGTCTTAGCTGCAATAACTAAAAAAAAATCTAAAGTGCTAAAAAAAAAATAATTAAAAAACACACAATGGATTTTACAAACCAGGCTCATACTTTGTTTAAAATATTAAAAAAGTGAGAAGAGAGTATTTAAACCGCATGGAGCAGCAGGATGCCAGCAGGTTTACTGGAGAGTGCAGGCCTTTCCAAATGACTGTGTGCTCACTGTCGGGAAAGCAGCACTGTACAGCTGTGCACTGCTAACATTACAATCATTTCAAGTCAGACAGGCTTGTAATTAAGCAACATGGCTAACTCCCCTCTCCAGTGTTTCGGAACGACTTAGTCAACAATAGCTATTACACAGTTACTTGTGTTTTGTCCTTTTTTCATCTTAGGTTCTTTTTTCTTTTCTCTTTGATTTCCTCTTTGTGTCAGTCCAAGCGCACACAGTTGCTACTTAGGACTACTTTGCTTTTTATAGTGTGTTCAATTCTGGTTTCAGCAGGTCTTAACACAGTGCTCAATTGTCTATTTGGGACCCCGTTGCGCTGTCATCAGAATTGCTTCAGTGAATATGTTAATGATACCACACCCTGAAATTTATGCCGACATGTGGCGATGGGGCAGGTGCTATATGACGGCGCAGGACATGTCTTCAGAATACCATTTCAGCGCAGTGGGGTTTTTTTACATCTCCGCTCCATTTATGCTTTACAGAATCGGGGACAAGCGCCGTTTGCGCTTGCACTCGCATTTGCGCTGTGATCAGAATACAGTCCTATGTTTTTTATTTTTTTTAACACTGGGTTAACAATTATGAAATATACAGTACAGTCCTAAACAGTTTTTGCAATGTCCCGTTTAAAGTGAGAATGCAGCTCTGTGGGGTCCATCACATTCCTGTTTTTATTTCTAATGATACCTGACTGCTTTCTTCAGAAAAACCAGTCATTGTATAAATATCTGAATGCATTAAGATAGCATGCATCGAGAAGCATTACAAATATGCATAGATTTGCTCTATCCAACTCCTGCAAAATAGTGCTAAACTGGGCATTCTACTGAAGATGCTACAGCGTAGATTTACTGTTTTTGAGGATGGTCAATATGTAATGCAGGCTTCAATGCTCAGGCAGTTATTTGTCCTTAACCTTGAATGTCCTTAACCTTTTGTTCTGAAACCATCTGGCTAATTGAATATAAGAATAATTGGAAGAAACTTATACTCCCTTGGTTTATAATAACAATGGCTGTGTTTACAATGACATTTGGCTCCCAGAATGGAACGGTCTTTTTTTTTAGAATTTTGATGTCATCATACTATAGGTTTTCCAGATTTTGGAAATAAGCGTTTCAAGCATAAAACGCTTGGAGGGGCCAGTGCCAATTTGGTTTGATTAACATCATTCCATTGGTCAAAATGTGTCAAATTAAAGTGACAAAATGAAGAATCACCCTCTTACCGAGACAGAAACACTCTTCTTTGTCTTCTGTAATCCCATTGTAAATCTTGTGTGAACAAATATTTATCGCACTACATCAAAACCAATAACAAAAAAGGCTTGAAGCTTGATAAAAAAAATTAAATAATGCCAACCAGGGAGAGGGCACAGCTACTGTACATCAGTGCTTCACCACGTTTGTCAAAACTACATGGTTAGTAATTTCACAACTATCTGAATAATCTCAAAACAGGTTAATCTGTCTGAACGTACATTTTTATACATATATGCAATATACAAATTGAAATCTCAGCACTGAGCTCTCGGTTTAGACAAATTAATAAATCCTTTGTTTACAATCCTTAAGATCATAGCATTAGAATACTTCCTATAATAATTACAGTAGTTATCGCCTTTCTTTACAAAATGTATTGATATGCAGTTGAGAATGGTTCATTTTTTACCAGACACATTTAGCGATTCAGATGGTTGCAATTCTGAGTAACCAAAAAAAACAAAAGCCCATATTAACTTACACAATTAAAAAATATATGTATTAGTAGCAGTGGTAGCATGCTGGCACAACTTGAGCACTGCACATTATAGAATCCCTTCTGTGTTGAGAGAATCTTACTAGAAACATTTAACAAATAATTACATTTAAGCATCCTTGGAGAGTCAAAACAAAAAAAAACACACACACACTACCACACACCAGTAGAACGCTCCAGTTACATCTACTGTCAAACCGGATGACCATGATTAGGTAAGTAAAACTGGAATGTTTCTGTAATATAATTCTAAAATCTTCAAAGTCGTTGTAAACACCCTTTTCAATGCAATGTGTGTTTAGTTAATGGTACATTCTTACGATGCGTGCTACATGAAATATTAGCATAGCCCTTCCTTAATTACCATAAAATTACACCCACTGGCAAGCCATGTAGAAGTTTGTTAAAAAAAAAAAATGACAGGGTCAAGGGATTTTTTCAGGAATAATATGACAATTATAGCATGCTACCTAATGTAAATGCATGTGAATTAAAAATAAATAAAACAATTTATGTGCAACGATACATGTATGTATCATGACAGATGTGGTGGTCCTGATTTTGTAAATTGTTAAAAGCAACATCTTTCAAGGGCTTAGACTGCAGTAAACTACACTGTACTGTTTATACTTACTGATTCCACCCAGTTTACAAAGAAGCACAACACAGCAACTAACTCACACAACTAATTATGTCATTAAACCCTGCTAAAGCAGTGCTTCCCATTTACTTTGCAATAAGCCTACACTAAAATAAACTGTTCAAGTAAGCAAATGAATACTGTACTGAATTAATTTATTGTCAGATATAAAAAAAAAACGAAACTACTTGACACTTCAGCAGCTGCATGAATGTTTTGCGCAACACTGAATCAAGAGAGTCAATTTATCAGCCTCAGGTAATGAAAGACAAAATCCAGTGTTTTTGTGACCTTCGCACTGAACCCTTTGAAGGTCAGGCTATTTTTGGCTTGTCCAGTCTTAAGAAAAGCATAAAAAAGTTTCTATAGCAACCCAATAGAAGTCTAGAGATAGCAAACTGTACAACTTCCTATGTGAGTTTGTTAGAGAAGTCCTTTATTCTGCCTGTAAATATATATATATATATTATATATATATATATATATATATATATATACAGTACTGTGCAAAAGTTTTAGGCAGGTGTGAAAAAATGCTGTAAAGTAAGAATGCTTTCAAAAATAGACATGTTAATAGATTATATTTATCAATTAACTAAATGCAAAGTGAGTGAACAGAAGAAAAATCTAAATCAAATCCATATTTGGTGTGACCACCCTTTGCCTTCAAAACAGCATCAATTCTTCTAGGTACACTTGCACAAAGTCAGGGATTTTGTAGGCATATAGTCAGGTGTATGATTAAACAATTATACCAAACAGGTGCTAATGATCATCAATTCAATATGTAGGTTGAAACACAATCATTAACTGAAACAGAAACAGCTGTGTAGGAGGAATAAAACTGGGTGAGGAACAGCCAAACTCAGCTAACAAGGTGAGGTTGCTGAAGACAGTTTACTGTCAAAAGTCATACACCATGGCAAGACTGAGCACAGCAACAAGACACAAGGTAGTTATACTGCATCAGCAAGGTCTCTCCCAGGCAGAAATTTCAAGGCAGACAGGGGTTTCCAGATGTGCTGTCCAAGCTCTTTTGCAGAAGCACAAAGAAACGGGCAGCGTTGAGGACCGTAGAGCGCAGTGGTCGGCCAAGGACACTTACTGCAGCAGATGAAAGACACATCATGCTTACTTCCCTGCAATCGGAAGATGTCCAGCAGTGCCATCAGCTCAGAATTGGCAGAGAACAGTGGGACCCTGGTACACCCATCTACTGTCTGGAGAAGTCTGGTCAGAAGTGGCCTTCATGGAAGACTTGCGGCCAGAAAGCCATACCTCCGACGTGGAAACAAGGCCAAGCGACTCAACTATGCACGAAAACACAGGAACTGGGGTGCAGAAAAATGGCAGCAGGTGCTCTGGACTGATGAGTCAAAATTTGAAATATTTGGCTGTAGCAGAAGGCAGTTTGTTCGCGAAGGGCTGGAGAGCGGTACACGAATGAGTGTCTGCAGGCAACAGTGAAGCATGGTGGAGGTTCCTTGCAAGTTTGGGGCTGCATTTCTGCAAATGGAGTTGGGGATTTGGTCAGAATTAATGGTCTCCTCAATGCTGAGAAGTACAGGCAGATACTTATCCATCATGCAATACCATCAGGGAGGCATCTGATTGGCCCCAAATTTATTCTGCAGCATGACAACGACCCCAAACATACAGCGAAAGCCATTAAGAACTATCTTCAGCGTAAAGAAGAACAAGGAGTCCTGGAAGTGATGGTATGGCCCCACAGAGCCCTGATCTCAACATCATCGAGTCTGTCTGGGATTACATGAAGAGAGAGAAGCAACTGAGGCTGCCTAAATCCACAGAAGAACTGTGGTTAGTTCTCCAAGATGTTTGGGCCAACCTACCTGCCGAGTTCCTTCAAAAACTGTGTGCAAGTGTACCTAGAAGAATTGATGCTGTTTTGAAGGCAAAGGATGGTCACACCAAATATGGATTTGATGTAGATTTTTCTTCTGTTCACTCACTTTGCATTTTGTTAATTGATAAATATAAACTATTAACATGTCTATTTTTGAAAGCATTCTTACTTTACAGCATTTTTTCACACCTGCCTAAAACTTTTGCACAGTACTATATATATATATATATATATATATATATATATATATAATCTCAAAAGACACAATAAAATGCTGGACTGTTTAATAGGTTTCCTGTCCTCAGTTTGAAATCTTGTGCTATTACTCAAAACAGTGTTGAAGATCGCATGCACAAACACACCTGGTAGTAAATAAATGAATGATTACATACAGTGCCTCATGAACTTTGTCACTTAGTCTTTCTCGGTAAACAAACGGCTTGCGTTTTCTTTTGACCTGTTTCTTTTTATTGCCCTTCTATCAAGAATGAAATCTTTGGCGTCTGATGTTCCTTCCAAATACGAGTAGCTCTACAAGTCCGATGTGGAAATACCTCATTGTCCCAGATAATCCCACTCTCTCTCTCTGTTATCCTTCCACATTCCATGTAAATACTTTTTTAAAATACAAAATACAGTAGGCTGTCGCTAATCTGAACCCATTGGGAACAGACCCTGCTCAGTGACTTGCTCAATTACTCTCTGTTTTTTAATATTTATTTTAATCTAAAGCCAGTAATAGCCCAGTGGCAGTTGTGTGTACTTTACACAGAATTATGATATTGAGATTTGTTTTGATTAAAAAATGTGGCTGCTGTCAGCATAGGTTTTATTATGATAGCATGGCTTCAGAGTCTACAACACAATCCTATATAGGAGAACTCTATTAAAATCTTCGGGCAACATAAAACTTAATCAGTGCATAAAGATAGTCACCCATAAATGAGAACTATCAAATTTCTTAACAACCATGATCCGGGATTACTATGTGTTTGAAGAAACAATTGTTAAGCAATATGAATATGCTGTTTTTTGAAAAGTGAAGCATGAAAGACCTTGCAATAAGCCCCACATTCTACCACTGCTGACCAATCACTCAATCAGTACTGTATGTGATGGGCCCCAGTAACACCAGGTATGAGGAGCAGGTAGAGCACTATGCCTTCCCATAACTAAAAAAAATCCTGCGTTTAACTGGACATCTGATACTAGCATATACTGAAGACACTGGACTATAGTAGGTATAGTGCTCAGTATTCAAAGTGTATGAAACCATTGAAGATTTCCTCAACACACAGGTACTTGCAATGTGCAGTTTCCCCTCATTTTCAGAAGCCTTTTCAACTTTCCTGCAGGGAAAAGTACCTCCCTTTTCAGACCTTTGACATGCATTTCCATTGAAGAGACAACTGATGTAAAAATCGAGCTGCGTGGTCCACTCTGACCTGTTCATGGGGATTTAGTGCATGCTTGATTTTTCGAGTGTGTAAAATATGCATCCATGTCATCTTATTTAGACTACTACAATGCCCTTTTTTGTTTGTCTCCGTCCACAAATATTATGACTCAGACTGGCAGTTTGTGTTTTCAGTTTGCACCATCTCTGGACATGTGTTCATCCATAGGTCCATCAGTCCTATTCTACACAGTGAATTTAAAAACTACCTTCATTTTGCATCAACCTTCACCGATCCGAAATGCGTAACCTTTCAGGCACTGTGTGCTTATTACGCGATTGAGAACCTGAAGATCAATGGGTGTTCCTGATTTCAAGCCAGCCACCTCTTTTCAGCAGACTAACTGACACAATGGTTGTTACCAAGCTACAGAACCAAAGGAAGCACCAGGAACTTTCCGCCTGACCAGTAGAGGAAGCAAGATGAGGTAACATGGATGTGTAATTTAAACAGCAAAACGAAACAGGTCCTCTGGCATTTAATTTCACTTATCCTACCCACATGGAAGCCTCACGTTACAAAATCACTGTATTTGAATTCTTGTTTTTACCAGTGCACCATGTAAACCTGATCTCCCTTATACAATAGGACAGAATTGAATCTTTTTTTATTTTGTATCAATACCATATGCTCTTTTCTTTTTACTTTTGCATTTCATTGGGGAAAAAAATCAATCTGTTTAAAAGGCAATTTGTTGACACATTTTCTTTATTGACTGTAACAAACATCCTCATCATGAGGAAGGAAGTTTCCACAGTAAACCTGCGATGACAACAAAAACTGAAGCAAAGATTCCTGGACAGTGAAGAAGTGGAGTGTTCTGTGCATCGTGAATGTTCATTCAATAGAGATGCTCTTGCTTGACATCCAGTTCCACAGTGGCATGTTTTTGCTAATTTATTCAGAAGCCGATTGCATTTTCTCAGCATCCATAGAAGATCCTTGCACTCACTTGGCGTTGCAGTTCAGTATCGCAGAATCAGCTGGTTAGTGGTAGCAAATGCAAGTTACCCAGAATAGGAATGTGTGGCAAAAAGCTTACTTCAGCTATACAGTAGAAACTAGTGCAGACACATTGAGGGTCTTCATAATTGCACAGCACCTGGAAGGGACTGTTTATAAAAAAACTACATTTTTCTATTATACATTTATATACACTAGTGTAACAGTGTTAATATTATTCAATGAGTGCAGCATCAGCAGTTTGAATGCAATTGTAAAGAGTGAGGTTAAAAATGTATAACTCCTGAGTTTTTAACCTATATGCAATCCACACATCTAGAGGAGGAGTGTTTAACAAAAGTTTGATGAAGATTGGTGCAAAAGCCAGGCAGTTACTGTGATCTCCGGACAGTCAGACAGACTGACACGATCAGTGCATAAGGGCCCTCATTCGAAAAATGATGTAAAATATTACAGTACCTTCCATCACCTGATGGCAAGGTTGCTGAAAGCTTAAAGCAAGTAAAACAACACGCTCTTTCACAGCTAGCGTAACCAGACACCTAGGTTACACATCGGCCCAGTTCTCTAACATTGTGGCATTGTTTTTGTTCATCTCTTTCACAACAGCGTGGCTGTGCTGTAAACAGAGACTCACGGAAGCTGCATCAGACTGGATGTATTGCAAGAGAAAATAAAATATCAACTCCACTTGAACTTATAGGCATAGGGGTTGTTTGCACAGGTTTCTGCAGCGACTACTTCAAAAGAAGGTTTTTAAAATACATGTTACACCCAAGCTGGTGCTCGCTAAGTCTTAACATATAAAATTTTGTAGTTGGTCAGAGGCGTTCTGACGTTTCAGCGCAGAACAACAATACCCCCCTACTTCTACATGTATTGTTAACTTCTTCCTCCTTCCCTCTGCCACCTTTCAGCTCTCTCTCTACAGAACCTCAGCTGTCACCTCTGCCAGCTGTACTCCCACATAGCTGTGGTACACAGAGGCCCAAAGGAGTAAGATTAGGCACCAACTTCCTTATTCTCATTCATGGCGTCTATGAATTCAGACTCTGGGGATGAGACTGTGTCTCATTCTTGCCTTAACTAGGGTGTCAGCAGAGGTTTGGCAGGTACTGGAGGTCTGCTCTCTATACAGTCCTGTTCTCTAAATATTGTATTCTGGGGAATCAATACGAGGTGAAATCAATAAATCCTCCTCTATTTGTGTCTAAATAAATATTTGGTTGGCTATTTCCACTATCATGGGGAACCCCTTTGAAAATGAGACATCGTTTTCTGGTGCATGGCTGGGAAACCAAGAAAACAGAAGCAATAAAAACCACAACATTGTCTGGTGAACATCTCACTGAGAAACATGGGCTTAGCCACAGTCCATACCCTGTTCTTCAACATGCGAATGCTGCGGTTAGCATCTGTCTGTGACCTGAGGTACACAGCAGCAAACTGCTTAAATGTATCAGGGATCTGTGCTTGAGGAAATAATTTGCAGTTTGAGTCATTGCATACTTTACTATGAACTTAATGGGCCCACTTAACCTTGTGAACTCTATTTTAAGGGAAAGTGTAACTAATTGTAATATATGAAATGACTCACTTTAGCATGCCATCCATCCTATAGTTTGGGAACAAGTGTGCACAGTACTAATTAGCTAGATAAATAAAGTTTAGCAATACTGCAAATGCTACATACAAAAATAGATAAACGTTTACTTTCAGGGTAGTCTTTTATACACGCGCCTCCTAGGCTATTTCACCTAGATAATAAAATTCTCTCCATTTCAACTCCAGTCAGCTACTGACCGACATGCTTTTCCTAAAGACATTGCTGAGGTGAATTAATCTTCATAGTGTAACAGACACCTGAATATGAAGCATGCAAACAGCATGTAATAATTAGCAAGGTTGTTAAAGTTTGCCCCAGTAAAGAATGTGTAACATTAATATCTGCGGTTCAAAAAGTTTGACCAAATCTTGTTCAGCCCCACAATAAATGCACCTTCCCCAATTGCTACTGCCATTTTTTGAAACAACACAAGATCAAACAAAACGGGTGCTCAGATGTCAGACCACAATGAGGAGGTTTTACTGGATACGCCTGCATCGAGGCCTTCAGGAACTGATCTGTATTTGATATATATATTTTAAGGGGAAGTTGATATAAGAGGTGTACTGTACAACCTGAGCGAATATCTGCAGCTGTCAAAGTCAACTCCCCTCCAACACTGCTCAGGTTAACAGAAGTTAGATTCTTCAATATATTTAATACATTAGTGATGTAAAGCTGTTTTCCCTCAAAGTTGGCCACATTTACATCCTTTCATTGAATAAAATGTGAACACCAACCTGATGACAGGTGGATCTGCATGATCATCAACTACAGTAAGGCTAGATCAGGAATGCATTCTACCTCTTGTTGTTAAGGTCAGTCAAAGTCAGAGCAGAATTGTGCAATGAATACATTTTTTTTTTTTTTTTTAAACTTAATTGTATTCACAGTACAGACACTGCAAAAGAAGCATTCAAAATGTAAACACTGGCACTCAAACCAAAGATTAGATTTTTTTTCCCTATGACATTTTAAATATTTGTAAACATGGGTATGTACAGATCTTTAAGATTGCTTGTTTTATTAAAATCGTATCAAGGCTTAATAAACTTTATTCCCACTGTTGTTTACTCGCGTTGAAGGAAATGAAAACACTGCACTTGCCTCGTTTGTGAAGCCATCCTTCCTTCACTATTGCTACTTCATTCATATTGGCACAAAGGCAAGTGTGAGCAGGTGATCTGCTGAAGGACCCCTCTCTCTGATCCAAAGGCGTTCTTCACTCAGGCACAAGGAATGGGAACACTGGTCTCTTCACTTTTCTGTTGAACACAAAAAAAAGTGATTGTATTCTTACTGGAGTCCTGGAGCATGAGCTCACATGAGTACCAGTCACTGCTCTTCCTATGACCGGCATTTTCAATGTACGCTTTATTCCTTTATGCGATTTTACATTTACGTTGACAAGTTGAAGTTAAATTGAAATTTAGCATCTGCAAGGAGTTTCTTTATAACAGCTAAAAATTCATCTTTACCATAACGTGTGCGTTTTTCATAAAGGAATATCTGAGACGTACAAAATGATAGCAATATATTTGGTAAGATTTACTGTAACTATTGTGTTAGCACCATGTACTGTACTTCAACTATTTGTGTAGTTTTATGGTGAAATGGCAGTACAGTGCCATACAGTGTACAGTAGCACTCCAAGATGTGCGTCTACTTTTCTTTCAAATTACTGTAAAAATAAAATACACAAGTTTTTTTTTTTTAGGTAACAGTGCACCATTCACCAGTATACAATAAACATGACAGGTGTCTGAACAATAAAGAAAGGTCAGCATTGAGTATCATCTCAAAACCCCCGATGAACACTTTCTGGCTGCTACACTAAGCTGCCTTCGGGAATTGTCAAGAGTTCCTGATGAAGTAATTTTGAAACAGTCCCCAGTAGTGAGCTACAGTGTTTAAAGCAATAACAATGAACTGAACAGGAAGTATTCATTTACATACTTCGGCAGTTACTCAGAGCCCACATTTCAACAAAACACTGTTCGAGTTACAGATTGGTTCAACTAATCCTTTTCCTCCTTTTTGACAAACCATTACATCACCAGGAAGCAACCGCAATACCCTTTGACAGCCTGTGAATCAGGCAGACACTTTGGGTTAATGTCTCTATTGCTAAGCGGAGTACAAAGGCAGCATGTGATGCCCAATTGCTGTTATGCAACAGTAAGCAACCAGCACTCAAAACTCAAAGGCTTGTTCAAAGCAGATTCTAAGGGGAGCAGGGGAAAATTTTGACATACTAGAAATTATTATTATTTTAAAACACCTTAATAAATTCAATGACAAATCTCTCAATGTCTTAATTTTCTTTGTGTCTTCACTGACAAAAGTTTCGACTAACAAGTCCTTCTTAATGTCTGAAGACACCAAGACTTAGTCGAAATGTTTGTCATGGAGTTTCTTTTAGTATTCATAACTTCAGCATTGAAAGTGTAATGGTTATGGATGGAGTACAGTAAAAGACAAGGTTCTATAAAACAGCCAAAAATGAAATACTTACTATGGAAGTTGTATCACCATAATGACACTACCATACATGATATATTTGCAGATATTAATTATCTTCAGTATTCTGTTTTGGATTAGAAGATGTGATAGTGATATTTAAAGTGAACACAGATTTAAAAATGTATTTCTATTTAAAGTTTGAGGTTTAGTTCCTGGTACTAAAAAGTATTATCTGTTAACTTTACTTTAAATGTTTCCAAAATCATAAAAGTGCAACAAAAACTTGAAAATTGCTTCAAAATAAGGACTCGCTCCAACTAAATAAAAAAGTGTTGAACTGATCAGACTGCTTGTACTTGCACCATTAAATTCCTGCAATACAACTTAATATTTCAAAACAGGGATGAAGTGCAATATGTAAAACACACTTTTATAGATGGCATCCCTCACATACACACAGTATAAAGCTGCATCTCCCTGTTCCAGGTCAGTTTGTCACAAAGGGCAAGACAGCAGATGTGATGGATTTTTAATGAAAGGATGATGAGAATTCAATTGATTGGCTGCACCAATGTTTCACAGGAAAGCAGTCTCAAAACTTCTGCAGAACAGACTGCAAATTTCCACCCCAAAACTTCTTTGAAGAAATCAGAGGCGGTAATCACTGAGGAATGGCCAAGTATCCCTCCAGACCGATTTAAACACCTTGCATGAAGTGTAATACGTTTCGTCCTGGCTGCCCATGGTTGAGAGTTATTAAACATATAATTTCAGCACTTTTATCTTAACAAGGCACTTGTCTGGTATTCTTTGCATAATTACTGCAAAACCAACCAGCCGTCTTGGTGGTTAACCTTTGGGATGGAAGGTTGTGGGTTAGACATCCGTCTTGGTTAGGTTAACAAGAATTCCAGCCACTATAGGCTGCACCAGAATTCTAAAGAATAAGAACTTGCTGTGGGTAAGCAGTTCAGTATTCTCACAGTATGTGTACCACAGTATTATCAGCATCATAGAACTAGAATAACATTAATGGCTCCATCATTATGGCATGCATTACTTCCAAAATGAATCCTGAAATAGTTTAATTACGTTAACTTAAAAATATTCCATATTGTAATTTGTTCTCTTACTATACTTCCACAAACTTGTTCATGAGTCTATAATAAAAACATATTTTCACTCTCCTACAAAAATACATGTTTCTTTATACAACAAGCGTTGTGATATCTAGCATCAAATTTTTTTTTCATATTTGCTGGTCCTTTTTGGCTTAAAACACACATTATCACACCAACAAATGGTTTAACTTGTACTTTGTTGAGCATCTTATACCTACCTAGCTTTAGAAACCCAGGCCAGGTTACATCAATGAAACAGTGGCCTAGAGAATGGAGAGAGATTATGATCAGCAATAATGCCTTTACCTTTGCAGTACAGGCATATTGTTGACTGCCACCTTATTTTAACCAATACATGTCCCTTCAATAATAAATTATAAATCAAGTTTTCTTTTTATAGTACAGTAGGATCCTATTTTCTAACCAGAAATATATTAGCTACAGTGTGCTGTACTCAAAGTATTCAAAACCAAACCATTTGGACAACCAAGGTTTTGATTATGACTATTGTGTCAGTCTTATAACTGTATCAGGTCTGTCCACCGTGGTGCCATGATCCAAAAGCAGGCAGCTCATTCAATCTACCTTACATTGCTGTCTGTGGCAGGCGACATCATTTAGGAAAAAAGTTTAGGAACCCGCTAAATAAAAATAAACAGCGCTGTTGTTTTTTTTTCTTTTTAATAATTTTTTTGTTTCTTTCTTTCTTACGGCCTGCATCCGTCACTTGGGGGAGTTTTTCATGAAGGATCGGGTCCGTCATTACAGTACTAAAGTGGTTAAGATGAAAAGGCTTGATCATAGCTATCTCTGACTTACAGGTACTCACCACAAGCAGCCCACACACTGTGCTACTACTGGGATTTACTGAAAGAAATGCCACTGTAAGTGCTGTTGAGAAGCTGGGTGGCTGCCAATCTTCACCAGACACTATGCTTTACTGGAAGGTCACATGAGGTGATACATTGCTTTGACTCAAACAAGCAAAGAAACCGGATACTATACAGTTTTTCCTCCAGGTTGTAAATTAGCAATGTCAAGTATTTTGAATTTAAAGACAAATATATCTACAGATGAGACTGCCTGTTATAGAGGTCCACTTTCAACCAGGATGAAAACAAAAGCTACCCATTACAAAACTATATTTACAATGATGAAGGCATTGTTGAAATCTATGGGTACTTTGCATAGTTATCATTAAGCAAAATCTACACAAATACCAGGATCATGAGCATATTCTCAGCCACTGAAATATCTTCAAAATAATATAACTATGAATCTGCTACTCAAAAAGTAAAACATCATATTAAAAAAAATAACTCTGTCTTTTAACATTATCCTTCTTCCTATTTATCTCTCAGATCAATATGTAAAGGAATGCTGCCACTTGCAACTAGAGCTTTTGTACATTTTACAAATGTGATATTTCTCAATGGCAAATGTAGTCCCAATACAAGTAGGTCTATATCAATATCTGCTCGGATTTCATTAGCTAAGCGGCATTAGCTTAGCTTTCCCCAGATATAGCCTTAGATGATTATGTACCAAGACCAAACACAACAACTTGCCATCTAATCAAAAAATTCACGCAAAGGTTAACATTATATGTTACATCGATTTTGATAAAGCCAAAAGGCACAGTGAAATTGGTAAACAAAAAGTAAATCCCACAGCTGGCATTCTCCAAACCCCCAATCAAAACATTGCTTCTTTACACCCCGGTGCTCGACAGCGATGCTGGCCACCTTTGGAGGGCAAAGGTCAGCCCTGCCGGTATCTGCTTCAGCTCACAAGGCGCATGATCTGTGGGTGACTATCCATGAAGACTTTGCCTCCCTCACCCATGGGAGCACCAGAGTCAATGTAGCATTCCCTCCAGAATCCCCAACAAAGACCGACGACTTTGTACACTGGAAAGTGAACTTGTGCTCCTCCGACTGTGTGACACTATGTGGTGTGTCAGTCGAGCCACTCGGGTACCCAGAAAAGGTCAATTTGAGCAATATAAAGATGCAATTGTGGCCTACTGTATAAAGGTGTACAACTTTAAGCTTTTATTAAAGCTCCCCTTTGCTCCACCAGCACCGAGCCAAGAGAGACTGTTACCCCCGTTTCAAACTGATGCTCCAGAGGCGTGCCAAACTGAATTGAAATTAAGTATGCGTTAGAGCCGCACTACATTATATTCCATGAACCAATTGATTTGATACCGGCAAACTGAAGCGCGCCGCACTTAATTCAAAGCAATCGCCCACAATGCATCACAGTAAGTAATGACAAAACCAGGAAGGGAGCGAGCATGAATATATGTGTTTGTTTACGTTTGTTATCGATATTGTGCAATTGTATCAATGAAAACATTTACCCACTCCATCACATAGCATTTTGTGTTCTGGCTAGCCAGTTAGATATGGATTTAAGTGATACCAGACGGTGAATCATTATTTGGAAGATTCTTTAAGCGAGAAAGAAAAGAAGAAAGATGATGGCTATTCGCAGCATGATAGTGGCGACATGAAATGTCTTCATGAAATGCTTAATTACAAATGTGAACTGGTTGCTCCTCTTTGGGCACTGCCATGATTGATTCTGGTGGTAACAGGTGATCAGTGTAGCATTGAGGGACACACGATACTCTTTAGCATATCATTTGCATACATTAGCATTAAGTACAGTTCGCTGCTGGAGCGCCATATGAAACCAAGGCACACCAGAGGCGCTCGGAGCGGCAGAGGAAGGCACGTTAGCGTCGAAAGAGCATTGAGGCGTTCTTAATTGTTTCAGACGCTGCTCTACTCATGTACTTAATGGGGGCATAGTAAATATTTTGTGCTTGAATTCAGTTTGGCATGCCGCTGGAGCATCAGTTTGAAACTGGGGTTAGCTTTTAAGCTCACAAGTTGCTGAACACGGTTTAGCCTGGGAAAAGTGTGTGTGTGACCCAAATCAGACAAGCTTTTTCTTTGCTTTTTTTTTTTTTTTTTTTTTAAAGATGTGAAACATTAACAAGTCCATCTTTAGCAATCAGTCTTCTCTTCTTGCTCGTTATACATGGAACATATTTTCAAGGATGAGAAATACATCCATTAAAACAAGACTGTCTTTAAAGCTAAATGCACTATTAACGTCAGAATTAAAACAGCATGATTACATGTTGGCCAAATTACCATTGAACATAAACAAATCTCCTGGTATGTGAATATACTTTACCAAGTGTGTCTTCTGATTAGTTGTAAATTAACTAGTAGATTAACAATTGTTTTTTTTAAAATATATATTTAACAGTAAAACAATAAGTAGGTCAATTTACACATCACAAAAGAAGTAAGAGCTTATTGTACAACTAACAGAGAACTTGGTAAGTGGCACTTTAAAAGTACCTGCATGTTCAGTGTAACACAATGCTACTGGGCTACACATTGAACATGCTGGAAGAAAGACAAAAGGGCATTCAGTTCCACAATAGAAATTGTTTTGACTTGTTTCACTCAACGCAATACTGTAGATCTGCACTAGCTTGCTCTTTTCTAGCATTGTTTTAAATAAGAAAGCTGGTATTCATTATTGTGACTTACTCAACTTCAGCTGACCTTTCCCAAAGTTTCAATTGGAAGAGCAAATTAAGTAAATTGGTACTGAACACCAAGATCGATAAGGCTGTTTCTGAAAACAGCCTCCAGTACTTGGAATCATCTTCAGCTTGTTATTGTGAAAACCCCAATAAACACAAAAGTGGTTATTAAAGTGTTACTGTCATGTAATGGCAATGCAAGTTTCCCCACATTGCCTCAAGTCTGCCCCTCAGAGTGGGTGAGTAAGCAGTCCAATCTCCATCCCCATTCAGTCCTGGACCTCTCTGGGAATGGGCATCAACCATGCTAAGGTTTTATGATGCGAGCATAGCTGATGACATGAACAAATCATGTTTGTAACACCGCTCAAACTGCTGTAAACACGGTTGCTATTGGCAACTACATTGTTGACGCACAAAACACAATGTGTCGTGACAGGAAGCGAAAGAATATATTATAGGACAAATTGAGGGCTTGACTGATTATGAAGATACCCGCAATCAAGCCTTTTTACGTGCCACAGTAAAGCACAGTATATACAACAAAAAAACACTTGCACCATACAACTGTATGCAAGTTCTTAAGCATTCAAGGTGTTTCTTTCTCATTTTGTAACATTACATGCTTTCTTCACCTTTCAAAAAATAGGTAATTTAAGAGGAAATGCATTGAAAATATGGCCCACGGTATTTAATTTAGTTTTACCTGAGGCTCTGGCACACACACCTTCCATCAGTTTTAGTGGGGCGGTTTTTTTCCGCCGGAGCTAACGACAAGAAGCAGTTTAATTGTCTGGCTTAGACTGACATATAGGGTGTCAGGATACAGAATACGATATGAATCACAATACAATACATATCATTATAAATGTGATTGTCCTTTGTATGATGAGGAACAAGATTAAAATTATATTTAATACAATACATTTAACAATTACACATGTGACCGTCCCTTCATTGTCCCACAAGCAAGTCTCAGGCCTGACCCTCTTAGTGGGCGAGGAAGCAGTTCAATCTCCATGCAGAGGCTTGATAAACGGATACTCAGTTAAAAAGGTGGGATTTAGTAATGCAAGAGCATTTTGGAGGGCTAAAAGTTGCTACATACCACCGTTTGTCATATCAAGATACTTTGTATGGGTCAATTGGAATAAACCATTACTCAACTTAGTTTCATGTTTATTCAGCCTACAACAATATCAGGTGCCACCTAAAGAATTTGGTTGCAAGAAGTGTATCAAGTGTTTTGTGTTGGGCTATACTGACCTGTTGATCTGGAGACCTCAGCTAATGTAATTACACATCCTGTAACAAAATCTGGAAAATGTGTGCAGGAACCTTTACTGTCTGAAGCAAAAATAAAAAAATAAAAAGCTAATGTGTTAATACTGAATATCGCATGTGATGACGAAAGGTGTCAGTGCATAGGACTATGAAGAAGAAAAAAAAAACTAACCATTTCACTTTTCAATTTGAACTCGGAGTTTAAATCCGACTAGCATGTCTCAACGATTTAGTTGATGCAAATACGTGATTGTAACTTTCAACAGTAGTGCAGTAACCACCAACAGCCGGTTTCTAAATCAAACTTTCTCAAAAGGCTTGGTGATTAAGTCAAAGCTGGACTCCAGCTGACGCTTCGCAAATACAACACAGACTCTCTGACTTAAGCGGTTCATAAGTCCTAAAGCTAAATGTGTGATTCGTGAACAATACGTATATGTAAAAACAACGATCAGTTACCGAATGGAAACTGGCATAGCTTCTTATTCTTCACTTAATTATTTACCTTCGTCCGGTAGAGAGAAAACAAAACAAACAAACAAAAAACCGCCGAGGGTCAAGAAAAAGCTACAGCTTTCCACTTCTCTAGCTTAGACGAAGATAACGCAAAACAGAAACTTAACCGGGCCTAGGGTCAGTGGCTATCATTATCACCATGGTGTACAAAAAAAAAAAGACCAATCCAAAGCAGATGTATTTTTACATACCGTACTGTATCTCTATCCTCAAGTCTGGGACAGAAAGTTTAGCCCGTTGCGTGATGAAAACTAAAACCTGTCGGGATTAACTTATGTAGACGTTATTTCTTAAAATATTTTTATTGTATTATTTTTTATTTGATTTTTTCCATTTTTGGCTGGATTCGGGGCCTAGTTAAACTTACACTGTACACAGCAGCTAGTGTGACAGCCGCATCCCATCTAATGCTGGGTCCTTTCCTCCCTAGTAGTACTTGCAGCGCCGAACACGATCAGTAATGCACCAACACTTTACCTGCTGTATCCAGGTTTCACATGCAACTCCGCGTAGTTATTACTGACATCCTCGTCGGTGTGTTAGGTTTGTATTCCCCCCACTGCTGAGTGTGAATTTCTTTTCCTTTACTCAAATTATTTCTCAGCCACTCGCTCCAGTCTTCCACTACATCGATACCTCCCCTGCTAGCTGCTGGCCTGTGTCATAGACATTTCTTCCAGGTCCTAGTGCCGACCAAATTACAACTCTTTGGTTTCACCTCGTTCGCCTTCTGTTTGCTGTTGCACTTTCAAAATTCACCAACTTGCTCTATTTTGAATAAATTAAATATTGAAATCAGTTTCTACGCTTACAATGCTCTGAACAGAAATTTAGGTAATTTTAAACACGCGCACACACACACACGTAACACTTGTGGCATAGTATATACAGCTAAAATTACAAAGTGGTCCAAAAATATTTACACACATTACACATTAGTAATGCTGTCCAACTTTCGTCTTAAACAGTGTATTCTTTATGGTTCGTTACACTTGTGTATTGTTTAAACAGATAACCACATTCGCACAGCTAATTCAAAATTAGAAACAACGGTTGCACAGACGAGTTTAAATGGATAGGTATTTTGGATGTAATGTAACACATAACTAATAAGCTTCATCTCCCTCTTGCAAGTCACTTTCATGCAATTAGATGCAATACTCCAGGAATGGTCCTGTCTTTAGGTGTTGTAGTGTATATGTAAAAAAAATAAGGCCCCACGTTTTTTTTTTTTTTTTTAAATTAATTAATTCATTTTATTTATTTCTCCCTCTCTACCTGTCAAGTGGTTCAATGTTTGTTTGTTTTTTAATACATTTAGCAATGGGCTGAAATTCCCACATTCCCTTATGTTGTGTTGCCCTTTCATTTAAGCTAAGCAAAAGTTAAGCATGTAAGTTAGTCAATTGCAATGGATATTATGCAGTTGTGTTATGAATATCCACTGGTGTTGCAGGGGCACAGGTTAATGATACCAGTTGTACTTGAGAGAGAAGTGTTTGAGAGCTCTATTGAGGATACAGTGGTGCTGCTTTTAAAAAGTAAACAGGATGTGAGGACTAAAACAGAAAACGCTCTACAATGTGAAGCCAAACAATACATTAGTTTAAAAAGTGCTATAATTGAAACCCATACCAAGTTGCATTTTAAATAAGGAACACAATACATAGCAGTGTTATCAAAAATGCCAACAGCTATTTACTTTCACTTTTTCATATGGGTGTCACCCTGCAATAGTATTATACCTTGTGACACATTCACCAAACTCATGTGTTATGTGTGTCAGGGCAAATTTGTGACAAATAGCAGTCAGTCTAAATGGCATGGGTGTTAATTTTTATTTTCGTTTTCAAGTGGTATATGTTAGGACTAGAAGCATTATTACTAAGCAACCAGTTTCCTGGTACTGGCGCTGGGCTTTCCAATTTTTCAACCTGGTTTTAAGGGAGTTCTCTCAGGAGATTTTGACAAGTGGTGGGGGACTTAGCAAGGTAAAAGCTTTGAAATGTATGGGAGCAAACCATGTCCATCGAAATAGACCTGGCATTGTGCAGTATAATAATATAATGTAATATAATATGATATAATATAGGGCACTGTACTATACAAGCCGATATTCACTCCTTGAGAAGTCAGAGCAGCTACCCATGAATGGCCTTTCCACAAGATGACTTAACGACTGCTCAGACCTTCAGTGGATGTAAATCAACAGTAATAATTAAGCAGTACAGCACATTTTAATGTGACTTTATTTCTGTCAAATACTATAATATAATTGTTTTTGTTTTTTGTGTGTTTTGGGGGGGGGGGGGCAAATTCCGGTCTTTTTGAGTATGGCCACAAAAAAAAAAAAAAGCTTTTTTTTTTTTTTTTTTTTTTCTCACAGTCCAAAAAAAGTGAATTGAGCGGTTCTTTCCTGGTATTAAATTTGAAGTTTTGATGTGTTGAGGCATTCTGAGAACTGCTCAAAACAAATAGCAGCACTCATGGCAATGACAGTGGACACTGTACCTCTATTGCAACGAATTACACTAAGCGGGGAGTAACTTGAACACAGTTGACTTCAGTGGTATGTTGTCCTTGTTTTTATTTCAGTATTTATTGGTTAAAACCTAAACTAAGAAACCCTATATATAATTAAGGGATGATGGCATTGCCATGGCGTGTCACAAGGAAATAATGGAAATCTCAAGTCAATAAAGCAAGGCCTAAACCAAGAGTTCCATTATTAATAAGGAACATGTCCCTGCAATGCCATTATCACTGTTATACTACACATTTTTAAAGTTATTTATTTATATAACTTTGTTTGTCTGTGTTATTCTCTATTGTTCTTTCCTGTTCCAGCAAAAATGTAAAGAAACCGTTAACCCCTTTAGGGGGTAAATCAAACTTATTCAACAAATGAAGGTAGTTTTCTACAGAAAATGGTTGAAAGGCATGTGTAGCATCTGTGGCAGTCCTTGAGGAATGTGCTCTGAGGAATGACTCAGAAATGCACTCATAAATCCATGCATTTATAGGAAGGCAGACAGTAGCAAAGAGCCTCCATTGTTGACATCTTCTTTGCTGTGTATTTGCCTAGTGTTCTAGATGTTGGGTTTTCATATTCTTTTTTGTGTGTGTTGATATACATTTTAAAAGGATGTACAGTGGATAGCAGGTGGCACTTACTGTAAACACAGGTACTGTAAAAAGGATTTAAAAGGTCTATTGCGCACTCCTTTGTAAAATCATGGATGGAGCTAAGAACATACGCATTTTGCTGTATTGCAGTCTCTGCACAAAACATTTTAAAAATGGCGAGTAAAGCTGAATAAAAATCTACAGTTTAGAAATACAATCCTGTGATTTTGTGTTGTTTATAACATGTCCAAGCTGACTGCAGTAAAGAAGGCCGCTCTGGAAAAGCATTCCTGTCTGAGAAGAGACTCGATGTCTCACCCAGCCCTGAGGCATAACTGCCCCGTATTAGCAGATTAATTCACTGTTTCTGTTTATTGTAAGCACATATAAGCATTATCATTGGACAGTATTGCATCTGTAATTGTATCTCTTAAAGGAGAACTACTCTCTTAAGATGGTTAAACTGAAGTTAATTAAAGCCCCTTTATAGAGTAGGCTTTCTATCATATCTCAGCATGTATTGCTGAACATGTTAGTATGATTTTTGATGTTAAGCACCATAGCTCATTTTTAATTTCCATCAAATAATATAATATAATATAATATAATATAATATAATATAATATAATATAATATAATTGAGGTTGGTTACTTCAACTATAGAAATACTAAAATACATACTGTGAAACAGTATGATTATAATAAATGTTATAAACTTAACAACATAAGAAACATAGGCAACACTTTACATGATTTGCCTCCAACAATACTGCCATTACACTGTAATAACACATTCATTATACATGGCTATGTAGTTACAATGCAATATTAACAACAAAAATGATGTCAATATTTAAGCATTGCATTGTGTATTTACTATGTAACCACACATGCAGCAACAGCATAGTTAGAGACACTTAATATAAAGTGTTACAAAAATATAATGTATCCATTTTTTTCAATAAATTCCATGTTGAATACCAGTTTCTTGCAGTCAGACACACTTAATTTCACTTCTGTGTTTGAATGTGTTTCCTATGGTAAGCTGACACCAATGAATTACACTGCCTGGCCACTTTATTAGGACATGAGTTGGGTCACCGTTTGTCCTGATGTTTCACCATTCTGCAGAACAAGATCTACCCCAACTGTGACAATAGAGTTTCTATAAACAAACAACAGCTCCTCACATCAATGGCATTCTGTTGCTTCTGGAGTTTATGAATTTTCCTAGACCTAGCACACCAAAGTACCATAGATATTGCACATAGATCATATCCAACATACAGGGTACAGGTTCTGCCTTGTACATAAAGTCAATTTCTTTTCCTGTTGAATAGCGATACAGAGCAACTGGGTTTGAAATGACTGGGAGATGGAGGCGCTGGGCTTGTTTCTGAATCTATCACAATTTAACAGTCAGGGATTTGCTATACTCTCTCAACAAGCACAATATCTTTAAATCTTAGTGTAGACCTGGCACTGTACTGTGTATCCTGTAGAATTGACGTGTGTTTCAAACTTGCTTATGCAGCAGTTTAAAAGATCATCTGTAACTATTAAACACTCAGTGCTGAATTTAAAAATACTAAAAGAAACTTCGATTCAATGACAAACGTTTCAACCTGAAGTATTTTTTAATGTCCCTTGAAGTTTCTTTCAGCAGTTTATCTTGTAATAGAACCATTTTGATTTGAAGGAAGAATCCTGGTTATTGTTTATTTTAAAGGGCCATTTATAGTTTATTAACTGTGATACTTGGACATTGTCCCCACCTCTTCAATGCCTCCTTTAAAGTCATTATCCAACCAGCTGCTTCCCCTATTTACTGACATGATTTGCAGCCAACATGCTTTGACCTGGAAGGCACTGCTGAGGTGAAATGACCTAGAAACTGAAACAGTAACAGACTTCCTTAAAGTAAGGTAAGCAAACTTTCTTCGATCTGAAAAATCTTGTTTTTTAAATGAACAACTTTGCTATAGCATTCAAAATATATTGTGTGTGGACTTGTAAGATAAGACAGGTAATATTTATGGAATTGTGTTGTTAGTTACAATCACTTTAAAAAAGGACCAAAAGAATAATAGAATACACAAATCCTACAACTAGTGCACTGCTCCTAATTACTGTAATTTAGTCATGTTAAGATGACGCACAGCTTTTTTTATTTGTACTGTAGATAATTGGAAACAGCATCTTTTTTGGGCTTTGCTTCAGATTTGAGAACCTAATTTTGCTCACTGGCTTGATGTTAAAATAATGGCATGATAATTGAGGTTTCTGTAAAAGTGCTTATAAGATGTAATGTTTTGGTATACACATTCCAGGAAATGTGGTATGCCCTCACAAAACTGGCACCTAATAACTTCAAATACCAAATTAACTGCCAACAATGGATAGCACACATATTAAGCTGAGGGAACATGAAGCTCCTTTCTGGCTTGGAACTTGGTTACAGGAGACTAGGTTTCAGGTCACCGCATGGCACAACATGGCAAACTTGCCTCAAACTAGGTCTCCTGGAACCTTAGACTGGTCTCCTGAAACCAGGTTTCAAGTCGCTGTTCCTGAGAAAGAGACTTCTTGTTCCCTTAGCTTTTGTATGTGTAAAGCACTGTAACTGTGGTACAGAAATACTGTGGTAAACTTTTAAGGATGGGGTCAATTTAAATCATATATATGAAACAGTGGTGGGTTTATTGACCTATTTATTAAAATGAATGCATACAATAAAATACAGTAACATAAACTGGGTGAAAAATCAGGTTTCAAATTTTAAGGGCGGTGGTATTACTTATGCACCAGTGTTGGGGAAGTTACTTTTAAAAAGTAACCCCTTACAGTTACAAGTTATTTTAACAAAGTTATAATTCGTTACAGTATTATTTTGAGAAAAAAAAAATCAAGTAGTTACATTTACACAATTACAAATAGTTATACTAATCAGGCACAGTTTATAGTGGGTTTTTTTTGGTTTGGTCAGGCTGCAGCTCGAAATATTCTTTGAAGATCCAGCTATTGAACCCACTCGTTCCCTCCTCTGATGCCAATTTTCACAAACATAGACAAACATTCTCCCATCTCCCCCAATCACTGACTCTCACAAGCACCAGATCTAAGTGAAATTGATCTGTAGGTAAAATGTTCAATATCCCTGTGTAACCCAAGCCTACTCCACCCCCCACTCCCCCTCCCTATTCCTTTGGAAGTAAGTTTGTAGTGGATGCCCTCAAAGAAGAAGCGACAGCTGGAACACGAAGCAGAGGTGACCTGAACAGCTGGGGGGACTGGAGAGAAGCAGCTGTGACCCAAGATTGCTGCCTCTATGAGGTTTTAATGGCTGTTTTAAATTCCGTGTGTTTGAATAGATTTCTTTCATTCCAATTGTTGTGACTTGAGGCTTTTCTTTTAGAAGTGCTGAGAGCACTAAAGATAATACCGTAGATTGATTTTAACCTCTATAAAAGTGTGGCACATCAAGGTGTTTCTGAATGTTTTTCACACTATTATGCCATGCTACATTCTATCCAATACTTCAAAAGTTTGTGTCATATTAGTTTGTCTATGTTGTTTTTTATTATCCTCACAGAGGGTGAAATCCCTGGCGACGGGGATATAGTAGAAGAGGGCCAACATACAAATGTGGAAAAAACCCTTACCCAATTGTGATGAGATCTGGTACTAACATTATTTATCTTATGTTATTTGGCGTATCAGATTATGGGGATTGTGGCAGGGCAGAAGAGCTCTGCGTGTAATCAGTGGGACAGGGCAAAGACCTGCTGAGAAATATATTGTTGAGATGTATTATGATTTAAAAGTAATGGTTTGTTGTTATTATTGTTGTAGTTGTATGATTTAAAAATAAATGCATTGGTTTGTATTCAGTTATTGTTTGGCAGTGTGGACGGGGTTAAAGCCCCATCTCTCTAAACGCATGCAGAATGTCTCCATCTCCGGATTGATTTCTAATTCGGAGATGGCCACGTGTATAAAAGCACAGCAGCCACTCATAGCGGGGTGGGTGTTCAGAGAGTGGAGAGAGAGCCGAGAGAGGGAAAGAAAGAAAACAAACAATCGCTACTTGTGCTGGCTTTAAACCAGCATGATACTTTTGTGTTTTTTTTTGTAAAGTTTTATTTTGCTCTGTTAGCATTTTTTTGTACAGTACATCCTTTTGATTTCTGTGTTTAATAAATTCACGCATCAGCGCTTCAGCCTGCAGTACCTGTGTGTGTGTCAACTTCCTGGTCTGGGGACATCACCACCAAGCTGACCTGTCACAGGGATATATTTGTCTATCTGTACATTTCTTTATCTGTGTGTAACATTTATACATCCACTCATGAAATTGTAATGAAACTTTGTATTAACATTATTTAGATTTAATGACTGTGAGTACCAGATTGTAGGGATATATGGTGTCTCTCTCTATGTGTGTGTCCCACTTACCATGTTTCATTGCCCCTCTTACTCTATGCTATTCTGTAGACTGGCTATTGTTTTCCATTACATAGAAATAATTCATTAAGTTAATGTTAATGAATAATACACATGTGAAACACCTGTTTCAGCACTTGTCAATGTAGGGAGCTGAATAGGCTAGAAATTTCAGGTGCCTTCTATTTTAATAACTCTAGGGGAAATTACAAATCATTATTTCTGGAATTGTGAAGTTACCTTTCATTTATGTGAACAGCTATTGTTGATACAATTCTGGAGATCGTGTAAACCTGATCAAAGTAAAGCTGAATATCCCTTGACAAGTTTGCATGTAATTCTTTAGCATGGTTAGCCATGTGTTTTACCATGCTGTGCCATAGTCCCAGTGATCCACTGTGTTTGCATGTGATTTACTATGACTTGACTAGGATTTTACTATGCTTTAAGACACTGCTCTGCTTCATGGAGGGACATTCCAGCAATAACCAGCACTAGTATATACTGGTGAGCCATGGTGGTTTTGCTGGTTTTCAGCTTATAGTACTGGTTCAGATTTATATCTGTTGAGGGCCCATTACTAGCCTTATAAATAGTTGTTCCAATTACCATCTCTTTGCACACTTGAAAATAATGGCCACAATTTCATATGAATTTCAATAGTTTCATAGGATTGCATAAGAGAAACATATGAATATCAAATATTTGTTGTTATTTTGTAATCATTTTTCTAGTCCTGAAGATAATTTCAAATAAATGACCACAAATTCCTAATAAATCAAGTGGAACACTCCAGGAATAGCAGCTAATGCATTCAAAGAAAATGGTGGCCATTGTTTGAGAGTGTAACCGGATTTTCAGCAGAGTTTTACCACAGTTTACTGCAGGGATATACTTATGTCAATCACTATAAAATGAAAGTGATAGGTACTCATTATTCACATCTTAACAATTGAAGACATCAGTAAAATAAGTTATATAATAAGTAAATATAATAGGTAACCTTTTTTAAAGGTATGTTAACCCAATGTCCATTGCTCCATTCCCTGTGGGAGTCTTTATCTCACATCAGGGCTGCAGAATCTGAGATGCTCTGTGGTATCCTGGCCTCAGGACCAACAAGCATCCACAGAGGAACAATAACAGACTTAATGAATAGTTTACTCCTGAGGTGCCAAACCCCCAAGATGGATTGAGGCTTGCTACAAGGGCTCTTTGCAACACACACTGTCCAAGGAGCCTAGCATGGACTGTGCAAGAATGGAAATGAAAGACAACAAGTGGGCATCTATCAAGCTGGATGAATAAATAATAGAGCTCTCTATAACTGCGAAGAAAAGCAGTGTTTTTGAACAGGTGCTTGTGTCCTGAAGGGGTTCCCACTGGTTAAACACATCTCGGAGTAAGATTTGAAACACTGTATTGAAATGCATTGTGAATCTTTTATTAATGAGACCAAGATGTTCCTAAAATATAATCATGTACAATAGCACAGCTCAACAGACACCTACACTTCAATGTAGTTTGCTGCTACCTTCTCTGACACTATGCTGCTACCTTCTCTGACACTACTAGCTCTTACATAAACGCATTAATGCCATTGCACTCCAACCCAGGGGGTTTAGGTTTAAGGTAACACACGTTCAATCTGTAATGTTCATGTGCAATACATCTGTGAAACATAATAGTTACATTTTTGGACTGGATTTTACGTTATTTTAATTTTTACCATTTGCATTGTGTGGATTACACGTTTAAATTTTTTGGATCACATGTTTAAATTTTTAAATTAGGTTTTTGTCATTTGGCTAAAGTAACTTGATTCACTTTTTCTCTAACCAGTATAACTAACTAGCTTGAACCTGTACAACCAGTTGTAAACTGACACAACTGCCTCTGACCAGATTCAATACAGTGCAAGACGCTTCAGAAATAACTCCTGGATCTTTATCACCTCCAAATACTTGATTTGTATTGTGGTATATCTTTAGTGATAATAATAATAATAATAATAATAATAATAATAATAATAATAATAATAATAATAATAATAATAATAAGTAACATATATTCAGTCAGTAACATATATTCATGCCATGACTATAGAAGACATGTTTAGTTTTATCCCAGTGCTTTACCATACTGGACTATGCTTCACTAAACTTTGCTATGCTTTAAACAAATGTATACTGCAGTCAACTTTAAATTCAACTATGAAAAGAGAAAAAAGATTATATTTTCGTTACTTTTGTTCCAGTGTAAAATGTACTCCTTTACCGGTATTACACAACTAGCAAATGTGTCAGTAACATACATCCTCAGCCATGGCTGTAAGTTCAAAATCAGTATGAGGAAAAAGTTCATCATAACCATGTCATATATCAACAGCATTAATAGTGTAGAATAAAACAATGTCACAATTAAATGTTTAGTAACAATTACATTTAGATATATACAAAAAAAGAAAGATTTTTGCTAAGCAAGATCTGAGAAGCCAGCTGCAAATTCTGTCACTTTGGGGCTGATTTGATTATCTATACCCAGCTGGTATAAACCACAGCTGGAATTTGTAGAGCTTTTTAGAGCACTGAAGAATCGCCCTGGAATGTGTCACCCACCTATCTATGGGTATCCCGGGGTTACCTCTTGAAAGTGGTTGATGCAATCCAAGTGTATTCCCAATAACTCAGGGGTGTCAAACTCAGTTCCTGGAGGGCCTCAGTATCTTCTGGCTTTCGTTCCACCCAAGTTCTCAATTACTTAATTGGTCTAATTATTTGATTAACTGGACACATTTAACACTTCTCTTCAGGCCTCAGAATGTTTCATAGGGTGTGTACCTTGAATCAAGTGCATTTTTTTAAATCATCAACTGTAAAAGGCCTTGAAAAAATATTACACATGTCCAATTCAACAAATAATTAGATCAATTATGTTAATTGAGAGCTTAAGTTGGAATGAAAACCAGTAAGACCCTGCAGCCTTCGAGGACTGGAGTTTGACACCCCTGCTATAACTGTTAAATGCTACAAAATCCAGATGGGGCTTATTTCACCAAAGTACAGGTTAATTAAATCCAACTCTTTAGTCCTATACATTTAAGATGGATTTAATCATTAAACATTATCAATCTGCTACTAGCATTTATTATTATTACTACTACTAACACACACACACACACACTGTATATGAATAAACACATGCGCAGTTTCAAATGCAAGAGCAGAACTGGCACCAATGACGGTAAGCTGATTTACCTATTAGAAAAATGTGGCTTCTTAGTGTAATATATATATATATATATATATATATATATATATATATATATATATATATATATATATAATTTAGATTTTTCGAAATTACAGCAATATAGCTTTAGCTTTCTTGCTTTTTTTTGCATATTTCTTCCCAGTTATTTGTTTTATGAGTGTGTGTTTAAGCCAAGAGCATTTAGATGTAACAGTCGATCGTTTCTCTTTGTAAACAGCATGGAGTGAAGTTTTTTACTTTTCCCATACGTTCTGTGTACAATTGTTCCTGCAACTCCGCTAAAAAATAAAATTTGATTGGAACGGAGAAATGCCTCCATATACAGTGTGTGTGTGTGTGAGAGAGAGAGACAGAAAGACAATGTCTGGAAATATACATATGTGTGGGGATTTAAACTGTTGACGACAATTTTGTTGTCAACACTTTGTGCTTAAGCATTTAATTATTTCTTTCTAAATAAAACCTGAATATTTATTCTTTCTTGATTATATATACTGTATATAAAACAAAAATCCACCTAATTTCACCCTATTTTTTCATTAAATAATTTTACCCGATTTAAAAAAAAAACAACACCTGAATTTGGAAAGAAATTTCACCAGAAAATCAGACACCTTAATTATAAATCAATCAGTTCTATTCATGTATCATGTATTGATTTACTGTATAATTAGTAAATACATGAGTGGAACTTTTGTTTCAAAAGTGGGGGTTCAGAACGTTTCTCAGTCATGGCTAGAGTTCTTACCATGACAAAATCAACTGTGCACATCACCCCTGCCCTGAAGTCTCTACACTGGCTCCCTGTGAAGTTCCACATTGACTATAAAATTATTCTACTGGTGTATAAATCATTGCATGATCTCACCCCAACCTATCTGTCCAACCTCACTGTCCCTCCTGCCCCAATGCACACTTTGTGCTCATCTAGCGCAGGAATGCTACAGATCCCTAGAGGTAATCTCAAGACATTCGGCTTCAAAGCTTTCTGCTGTTATGCCCCTAAAGCCTGGCATGCCCTCCCAGATGAAATCCGACATGCAGACTCAAGTTTTTCTTTTGGTCGGCTACTAAAAACCCACCTGTTCAGAGTTGCCTTAAATGTTAGGACTGTCCCTTGTTCTTTTCATGTGAAGCGCTCTGTGATGTGAACACATGAAGGGCTCTATATAAATGCAAGATAGATAGATAGATAGATAGATAGATAGATAGATAGATAGATAGATAGATAGATAGATAGATGGCTATGAATCTCAAAAGGAAAATTAAAAATAGCATGACCTACAAACATACCTGTTTATCATTATTAGTAGTAGTAGAGAGTGACAATGATGCCACCCTGTAGACTTCACGTTGGATGTATCCATGGCTAATTACAAATATTCAACACCCTCAAAATGCTGTGACTGTTCCACTCTGTTTCCCCACCCTCCCCAAACGAGGAAGCAGTTGGGCTCCAATACTACTCATCTAAGCTTTGACCTTTCTTGACAGCTTACCTGCAAAGATTCAATTCATCTCCTGTGGGTGAGCGATGTGGACATGTGTGCTTGGTAAGGGGTTGAATAAACAGGCTAACAGGACCACTGATCACAACTACCACTGGTTTGGTACCAGCGACAGAGATGCGATTGCTTTATGTAGACATCAAACCTCAGCGCTGAACATCTGTGAATCGGTATCTGTTTTACTGGGAATTGAACTATACCTAATGAAATGTACATCTGGAAATCATGGCTAAGGCACAGCAAAGTGTAATAAAGCACATTATGGGAAAAGCGATGCTTATATACATGTCAGCATGGAAAAGCACCAAGAAACGGTATTACGTTTTCCATAATAAGGGGTTGAATTACGTTATTTTTAGTAACACAAGCGAAAAGTGTAATCATGTTTAAACACTAGACATAATCGGGAGCGCTTAATTGAAACTAAGTAGTTTTGAAACATGATCAGTTTGTTTTTCATTCAGAAAAAAAAACATTTGCTATATGAGAAAAAACAAAGATTAGTAAAGTGAAGGTGTAAAAATATTACACAAATTAACAGAAAACAAGAAAATACAATCTTTACATTGGTACAAATGCTTCGAAATAACGTAACAAGTATCTCAGATATCTACATTTAGTTCTGTTGGGTATTACTATTACTTATATTTGTGTATTGACTACAGTAACGCTACTCACTATATTTTACAAGAATCTGTTTCCAACTGCCAGTCTATGTGATGTTATGCAGTACAGTACCTATTGTAGTAGGTACTATCGCGAGACTGGACCATTAACTACTTGCTTGATAAACACAGGGTGCTGCTAGGCTGCCAGGGACAGGCTGAGCTGAGACACAAACATCTGGGAACTCATCATGAAAGGACGACGGCATTCCTAGCCAACGCTGCTGCTGTAAACAGGTCAATCTAGGCTCCTCGGCTGCAAGACCAAAGTGTAAGTATGTCGCTTTAACGAGAAACGGACCCGAAACTTATTATTGTATCCTACCCCTCAGTCAGGCGCTAGCTATGGAGCGGAGTTTCGTTGTGATTGGACGCCTCCTTGCTTGGGCTCGGAGTTTGCTACTGCCCCCTAACTTGGCCATAGCGACAAACGACTTTACTTTCACTGGCAAATAGACAGCAAACGATAGGGAAAAAACTAATAACGCGTAACAGAACAGGTGGATTTGAGTACTTTAATTAGTTTCCGATACATTTAAAAATTCCTGTATAATGTTTGGCATTATAAATGTCTCGGTAAGTAAAAAGACAAAGGCGTGTTTAAGGTCAATTGGCTTAATTGCGTTGTGAGTAGAACTGGCGTTTGTAACGGAGAGGGGTGCACAAAATAAAGTTTGTGTCACCTTATATGCCTATAAAGGGCTTCTGGAACTTTAAGGAGACAAGCTGCGGGTTAGCTGGTAGCTCGATTTGGAGTAACATATGGCATTAAAAGAAGCACAGCTGGAGGTAGCATTTCCATTGCGGTGATGTCAGAGCAGCTGACTCTACAGCTTGCAGTGTAATTAGCGAACAGAGCACTCACTCACTTCGTTTAACTTCCTCTGCTTTTCTTAACTCTGCTTGCTGGAGTACTACTGGTGTTGATATTTCCGAGGCTGCTCTTGTGTGTACTGTATGTGCACGCTTTCATTTATATAGTTGCATAGTTGCAAACCGATTACTTCTTTGCTCGTTTCCTTATAATTCCATGGGAAGCACTAAAACTACCGATACATTGATCGGATTGATATGGCTTGCTAGTGCGAAATGTAAGTTGTTCACAGCAAGTGGCAGTGGCAATGACAGGAGTCTGCTGTTGGGGTATAAAGGAGGCAGGAGAAGCTGCGCACAACGATACCGGTGCTCTGTTATTGAAAATGTAATTGCAAAAAGTTTTTGTATACTTTTAAGAACTGTTTCTAAAAAGCCGTTATGTGTATTCTTCACAAAAAAAAAATTCAGCTGTTATAGTGCCGTTCGTTTCGTTTATTCATAGCTAACAAGAACATGTTAGTTTTCAAGAATTGTAATTATTTGTAAAACAGAAATAATGAGGAGCCGCCAGTAAGGTTGTACAACTTTTAATTCGCTATCAAAAAAAAAAAAAAAAGTGTTCTGGCAACGCTTAGCTTGGTGTCACACTGCCTCCCTCTGTGGCTTTTGTTTACTTTAAGACCAATATTTTTGTTTTGTTGTTAGTGTAATCGTTATGTTTATTCAGAACTTATTTATTAGAAGCTAAGGAAGTTTGCACGACAAAGCAAATTGCTGAAGTGTGTGTGGTTTTTTAAAATTTGTTTATTTTAACAGTTGTAACGTTTTCTTTGCTTGAGTGTTCTTTTTGTTCTTTCTTTGCTTAGACAATTGCTGGTTGCTAACTCGCTGCTGCACTCGCTGAATGCCTTTCTTTTGTTTGTTTAATATCCAGTTTTTCCTGTTTTGATCAGGTTATGAAGGAAGAATGGAGTTCCCAGACCATAGCCGCCAGTTGCTGCAGTGTCTGAGTCAGCAGCGTCACCAAGGTTTCCTTTGCGACTGCACTGTTCATGTTGGAGAGGCGCGATTCAAAGCACACAGAGCAGTGCTGGCCTCTTGCAGCATGTACTTCCATCTCTTCTACAGGGACCAACAAGACAAAAGGGACCTTGTACATCTGAACAGTGACATCGTGACAGCCCCTGCTTTCAGCCTGCTCCTTGAATTTATGTATGAGGGGAAACTGGAATTCAACAACTTGCCTGTGGAAGATGTGCTGGCTGCAGCCAGCTACCTCCACATGTACGACATTGTGAAAGTGTGCAAAAGCAGGCTGAAAGATAAAGAGTTGTGCTCTTTGGAGGAAAAGACTAACGATGGGGCAGCACTGGGCTGCCTGGAAAAGGAGAAGAGCTCTTCAGACAGAGAGCAGCCTGAGCATGTACAGCAGCAGCAGCCCCCGGCAGATGTATTTGACACCGACAACAGCAAGGCAAGATTGGCTGTCACGGATTGTGAAAGGTCTGCACAGAGCAGGCAGAAGGCAAACGGTCACCCTGGCAGGTCCCCGGACCTTGTAGGTGTCAATTATGTGTCAGCGGAGGCCGAGTCCTGCGTCCGAACAGCTGGAAAAACAAAAGTTGATGTCAGTAGTTCTACGGGGGCTCTGTCTCAGAGGTCTCAGGCTTCAGATGATGCAGACTGTGCTCTGGATTTGTCTTTCAAGCCTCTGTCGAGCAGAGATTCCTTACACCCCTATGTCTCGGGACAGCTGGCTTCCGACAGCCAGCAGCAGGGCAGCGAGCCACTTGTTAAAGATGAACACGACTTGCTGTCAGACCAGGAGGACAGTGAGCCCATGAGCCCCGAGAGCCAGCGCTTTGGGAATTCAGCCAGGAGCTCGGTGGTGACAGGGTTCGCAGCCCTCTTCCCAGGCAACAACGGCTGCTCGGCCGCCCTCCACCCCCGGGAGGACGAGGATGTGATGGAGCAGGACGGAGCTGGGGGAAGAGGAGGGGTGGGTGGCAGTGAGGAGGAAGAGGAAGATGACCTGGCCTCTTCCGATATCTCCACCTCCAGCGGCGTGCTCCTGCCCCCCGGCCAGCAGATCTGCGTGTGCCCCCTCTGCAGCAAAGTCTTCCCCAGCCCCCACGTGCTGCAGCTCCACCTCAGCTCCCACTTCAGGGAGAAGGACGGCACCCGCTCCAAGCTGTCTCCTGATGGCTCGGTGCCCACCTGCTCCCAGTGTGGCAAGACCTTTTCTTGCATGTACACCCTGAAGCGCCACGAGAGGACACACTCTGGAGAAAAGCCCTACACCTGCGCCCAGTGTGGCAAGAGCTTCCAGTACTCACACAACCTGACCCGCCACGCCGTGGTCCACACACGCGAAAAGCCACACGCCTGCAAATGGTGCGAGAGGCGCTTCACTCAGTCTGGGGACCTCTACCGACACATCCGTAAATTCCACTGCGGCCTTGTCAAGACCCTGGCTATTGGATAATGAAGAATTACTACTGGAGCTGTACAGAGTAGAGAGTATATATATTTTATATACAGTATATGTAGATATGTACAGGTCAGTATACAGTACAAGCACCACCACACTTGGCGGTTAAAGTATGGCTGCATTGTAAAACTAACCCAATTACAATTTCCGTCCAACAAGCCATTTGTCTGGCATATTTCTTTTTGGAAAGAGAGGTTTAAGTTGCAGATCATTCAGGCTAGTAACGTTCCTTTTGGTTCAAAACCAACACCAAGTGGAGCAATCACAAAAGCTGAAATAGCAGTACTTAGATTACAATTTGGTAAGTTCTGTATCTTCAATTATGCAAAATGCAGTCTTCTTAGGTTTGCAGCAACTTGTCAAGTATATGGATGGCCTTCTACTGTAGGATGACAGTAATATGCATATTTAAGTAATATGCATGCTGTAGTTGATACACTTTTTTTTTTATGACAGCTGTCATATTTTATGGTGTGTAAGTAGGGTTTACTTCATAGCATTCATTCAGTATTCAGGTGTGGATAGGTAAACTCTTTATATAATGGAAGTGATGACCTTTTAAATGTGTCATACACCTTTACAAACACGCACACGCACACACACACACACACACACACACACACACACGTTCATTTATAAGTATTGGTCTTTGACTTTGTGTGGAGAGTGTATAACAACAAAAGGCACTGACATTGCCAATGGTTCCCATAACAAGACAAATGAAGTGTACTTAAAAGAGGGGGAGTTTTTGAGCCGTGCCGTGTTTTATTTTTTTGGTTTTGTTTGGCTCTTTTTTTTTTTACGGCCAAGACAGTATTGCGATTTTGTTTTTCAAATAAGTCCCCACATTCCTGTCCTAACCACAAAAGAATGGCCTGCTGTTGAAAGACAGAAGAAAATGTATTGATTCAGTGCAGCAGCTAGAGGTTAAGCTAAAGGGTGCTGAGGCTGCTTGCTGCATCTCCACTTGTGTTGACTATGTAAGCTGACCTATGTATTTTTTTATGTTTTCAGTTGTGATGCTATGATACATATTTATCAGCCACTAAACTTTTTATATATATATACAAAATGTCTACTAATGCTGCAACATATTATGTAAATTATCTGCAGACTATAAATCCTATTTAGAGAAGTCTTAAGCCTTGTGCTGCTGCCACCTGTTACCTGTGTCACAGCTCCCACATTTAAATGTTCCTAAAAGATGGGTTTAAGCAATACCAGCACACTATTTCCAGGTTTTTCAGTATGTGTCAGACATTAACTGTTTAGATTTGGTGTATATGTGAACCCAATTCCCCGTGCACATACAAGCTTAAATTTAATAGGGGAAGTGTAAAAGTATATATTAAATATATAGATATATAATCAACACTCCATTTTGGTGAGCAACAGAGTAAGTTATAATTGTATAATATTTTGCAGCTATTTTATGAACTACTGAACATAATGCATGTACACATTTAAACAGTCTGGGCAAACATGCTGGGTTAAATAATGTCACATACTGTTTTCAAAATGTACTGTTTCTCTGAGCCTCTCTTCAGTGCTGTGCTATGTTAGTACTGTGATTGGATTCTGTCAAATACTGTGTGTGTGTGAGTTCTGGTATTTTGCTGTGGCTGGAAATAGCACTAAAATCTACTAAGTTTTATTTTTGAATGTATTTTTCTTTTTTGTTTTCTCTCCTGATAAAACTTGATCTAGTATTTATTAGTTAGGGGTTTTATTTTATTTTGGTTCAGGGTTTCTTAGGGTGTGTTATTAAGTATTATCTTTATTAACCATTTCCAAGCACATTGATTTTGTCATTTAAAACAAGAATAGGAAAGGTTCAGCTTGGGTTCTTAAATTTGCCACTTGGCTCTTCTTATTCATTTTAACTGATCAGTACTTTGAAGGACTGTTATGGCCCCTGATGCAGGTACTGTTTCTAGCTATAGGGGCTGGCAACTATTTTTTCTTCGTGATTTACGTGTACTATAATATTAATTGTTTGTATAAAGGGGTCAGATTCAATAAGCACCAAGTTGGTTTCATTATGTATGTCCTCTGAAAGCGTTGCATTGTTTAAAAATAAAAAGAGGACTTGTAGTTTTGTCCCAGACTTTTAATCATTTTATTTTCAAGAGATTTACGTTTTTGTGGACATACAAATACTGTGAAATGACCATCAATTATTAAAAGGGAAAACAAAGTGTTACACAACTTAAAGAGCTCCTACACATGTCTCAGTTGTTTCTTGATAGTTGTGTAATATTCCTACTTTGTTTTTTTTTTCTGTAAATGCTTTGTGAATGTGGTCCAGTGTATCTTATTATATGAACAGAACAAAAATCTTAAGATGTGCTACAAAAGAAAAACAAAACGGCAGCACTTGTTTTGGGCATGCATGTTTTAATTTCCTTTGTGTCTGACCTTCACACAGTATATGGCATTTAAAAAAAAAAAAAACAGTACTTAATCAAAACCATGAGAGTTACCTGACTTTGAATCGCTAAAATCGATTCAAATGTGTTTAGCCAATACAGGGAAATCAGCAACCGAGGCCTGCGTCAGCAAAGAGACTGGCAAAACAAAAGCTGTGCTAGCGAGGGAGCTCATTTAAAAGTAAATAATGAACACTACTAGCCGATGGACTCTTCTTAGTGAATACCTCCATAGAAAAGAATGACCGTTGTTTTGTTCATAGGAATGTCTGGATTAATAGCCTGCAAATTCTCCTTTCTTATTTACTTTAATTACCCTGCTTGTTGTGTTTTTTAATTATTTTTTTTTTACTAGTAAGGAATACTTCAAACATAACACCTTGCACTAATAAATTCCCTGTGGTGAACTCAGTGTATTTATTTAAGGGAGTATAGGAACAACTGTAAACAGCTGCAGTGTTTTTGAGAAAGCAAAGGATGTCCTTCTAAGTGTGCCTAAGATAAGGGCTTCATTGTATTACTGTTCTAAAAAAGAAAACAAGGATTGCACACTAGGAAGTGTTATGTTGCATTTTGATTAGAAGTATCTAACTGCATTTTAACTCTTTAAATCCTAGCATCAAGAATTTGAAGTAAATAGAGATCAGCTGTCTATTTTGCAGCCTGTTTATGTTGTGTGTTTGTTTACTTGGTATTAATGTGTTGTGTTGTTAAATAAGGTTAACCAGATTTGCTAGACCTTTGCTCCAAGTTGCATGTTTTAGCTTGTTTTTATTTAAGTCAAAACTATACCAAGTGGGAGTTTTTGAACCAGATTAGTGAAAGTATGGATACATTGAACACTAATCTAACACTTTTAGTTGTTTATTATGTTAGAATATTTCAAATTTACTGTATCAGAAATTAATTCAAACAACTGGTTTCACAGAGCCAGATTAGCTACCTTTAATTAAGGTAAGGTATTTTAAAATGACTGCTAATTGTGTTTTGTACTTGTTACTGTGTCTGCTATTTGTATGGGTGACTCTGTGCACAATACACAGTAGTTATGCTGTGTACAATATTGCTTTTAGCCTGCTGTGTTAAGGAACTGATACATGTTAACAAAACATGGTTCTTTTAAAAGAGTTACAAACAAGCAAATTACAAACAAACCCATATTTTATAGAAATCTATCATTTATATGGATATATATATATATATATATATATATATGTATATATATATATATATATATATATATGATATATATATATAAATGTGTGTATCTGTGTGGGGTTGTTATATAAATGCTGGAAGGTTAAAAATCATTTGTATCTGTCATTTATAGATTGTCAAGCTAGGATTTAAAGGGTTAAATGATGAGTTTTGATTGTAATTAAAAATATTGAAATTGGAATCTTCTGCACTGTGAAACTGTGTATAATCATGAGTATTTATTGTTTGTTTCCATGTGAAATCTGCTGTAATTTTGACGTGTATAATGAAAGCTACTAAATGTCAAATGGGATTTTTTTTTTAGAGAATTTGTAGAAGTGCCATAGAGTTGAATATAATTTTTACAAAAAAAAAAAAAAAAAAATCTATTTTCTAGAAAATCAAATGCTTCAGTGTTAGTGCTTTGTAGTCTGTAGAGGACAATCGGTATGCTAAAGAATGGTGTTGGTTAGGGCTCTGGGCTTATTTTGATTTTGTTTGTGTGGATTTTTGTTTTGCGTTTGTTTTTAGTGTGTGCTGTGAAACTGTGACAATCCTGATTTAAGCCTGTTTTGTCCTTTATTTAGTTTTGCATAAATTAAAAGAGAATGTACTGTGTTCATGCGTGTCGATTTCTTTGAAGCTGTTTGTTTTAACCTTGGTGTCAGGAATATTCCTGCATACACTTATTTGCCAACATCTCTATTCAAATATACCTGCTAATTAATGCAATATTATTCTAAAGGGGATTTCTATTCATGTCAACCGGGACTAAAGAAATGAAGAATGGATTTTATTGGAAGAAAGCTTTGAACAAAATAAAAAGTAAGAATACAATTGAGAAATGATGGCAATAGGTCTAATCCAATGTACTTTTATCTAGGGAAATGCGTTTAAACAAATGCAAACTAACTGGGTGTGAAGATTTATTTTGGTACCTCGCTGATGATGCCTTAATTGAATCAGAAGAAATGATCCATAATATTTCTTTAATGCTTTTTTCCTAGGTAAATTGAATCGGGACCACTGCATTTATTATTTACTGTGTATAATTTAATTTTTTCAACAGATTTTGGTATTTGGTACCCAGTACTATATTACCTGTCAGTAGTGCATCTCTGAACAGGTCCTTTTGTAAATGCCTTGACAGCAGCAGGCAAGCCAAACTTTGATCTCAGTCTGTCAAGTAAGATCAGCAGTAATGTTTAGCATAATCATTTATAGATTGTATGTGTTTATTATACACGTGTGCATGGGAGGATTGGAAACGCATGTAAAATGGAGCACAGCAAACAGGCTGCCTCTCATGTAACTTAGTATCCAAATGGCATGCCTGGTATTATGATATATATATGCTGCATCTTCCTGTTGCATTGTGGTTTTAGTCATGATAGGCAAGACAGCAGATCTCACAGACTTTGATAAAAAGCTAAAAGTAAGCATGCTGTTGGCAGGTTCTTCTGTATCCAAGACTGCACAAATGTATTGATGCTTCACAAGGAGCGCTAAAGAACTGTATTGGCTGTTATGCAGAACAGACTGCTGCAGATTTTTTCTACCAACTTCTGTTGAAGGAAAAACAGAGGCAGTATCTTCAGAAAAATGTAAATGCTTTACCATCTTAAATTGGTGCCATGATAACCCTACGCCCAATTGGCATTATGACAGCAGTTTATTTTCCATCCAGTTCCTGTTTATGAGTTTATGTACAATGAATATTTACTATAGTTTCATTTGTAGTCACTCTTAACAAATGTACTGTTGAAATACAAATGCTCTGTGGCACATAGAGAATAAACAATAGAGAATAACCATTTATTTCAGTTCTATCCAATACATATGCCTTATGCTTCACTGAATAGAAACAACAGCCCAAAAATGTTCCTAAATTGTGTCACTACTTTAGTGACTCTCCCTTGGTCACTGTGTATTGGAATGCCCAGTTCATGATGTCATACCCAATTAGAATTTGTAGGCTAGCTATTTTGTAATAAGTCAACTAGTTGATGAAATTGTATATATTTTATTTAAACACAAGTACAGTTTGTTAAATATCTGGAAAAAACCGACTCCGCCTATATGATTATTACTTTGCTTAGATTAGTGACTGGCATCGCATCTTCCACAAGAAGACAAAAACGTGTTTCTACAGGTGATGCTGTCTTGGCTTGTGAATTCTGACATTCCCTGAATAAAAAGATTTTGTTGTTAGGTGTGTTACGTAAACAACAAAACAAAACAACTCTTCTTGTTATAAGTTAATGCTTTGTGTGTCGAGTGTCTCTTATTGTATGAAACGAGACACCCTACACACAAAGTATTTTACTTCTTATAAATAGCAAAAAAAATAAGATACTGCTTTGAAACTTTAGAATTTTGCCGTATGTTCTATACAGGAAGTGACATCTGTACACAAGATAAGATGTACTGGAATTTTGACAATCCTTCCCAGTGATTGGTTGATTTGTCATGCGTGATTTGTAATGCTGTGAATAAAGGTTGTTTGGGAGAGAAAAAAAATCTGTCCATCAATCTTAGCTCGGACACATGTTTACTGTGGCAGTCATAGGCCTACTATAAATGGAAGTACAGCTTTAATTAAAAACGTCTGCTTTTTGGGGATGGTCTTTATTTTGGACACCAGAAGTGATTTATGGAAAAATGTGTGTGAAAATAGAAATTCCTTTAAAAGTTGAGTATAACTTGGGGCCCCCAATTCGGTAGCTCTTTGCCAGTTGACTGATCAATTTCTCTGGGAGGGGGGTTTGTAATTAGCCGCTTCTGCACTTGTAAAGAAATCCAGCTGCTCTTCTTTACAAATCCCTGGCGGAGACAATTTAATTCCCACCCCACCCCTCCCCTTCCTCCACGCTGCCAGCCAGAGTAGACAACTGTAAAATAATACACCCCAGGCCCTGTCCTCCAGCTCCTATTGTAATTGCAGTGGCATAGCCGCCCCATTGTTGATAAGGACTCACAAGCACTTACTTAATGCACAGACAGCGCTACATGGCAGCACACTGGTCCGCCTGTCACAGAACAATGAGGATGCTGTCTCCCAGATCTTTGATAACCCCCCCGAGCATCATCCAGAGAGCTTGTTTGTAAACAAGGGTTGAGATCTAGGCTAGCTGGTGTCAATCAAAATGTGAACTAAGACTTTTAGTTTTTTTTTTCTTTTTTTTAAATTTAAAACAAAAGGATTGTTGTATTCATCGCCACTGCTATCGTATCATAAGCAATGCAGGTATAATGTCTGACGCAGCAGTCATTATTTGTTAGAAAACCGGCTGGCATTAAAGTTAAGTTATCTATGTAATGAGAAGTACAGTGCTATTAAAACCAAACTTTTTTGTGTAGGAAGAACTTAAGTCATGTTGTTGTTTAAAGCAATTATTAATGTATGTATTATGTATTGTATTATTATTATTATTATTATTATTATTATTATTATTATTATTATTACATTATTATTATTAATGTATGTATTTATTTAATTTATTGATATTTTTTATAATAATAAAATCATGTCAGGAATATGATGTGGATAACAAGTCATGTGAGGGGCAGCTCATTTACATACACATACTGTATGTGCTACACATCACAGGTGTTTTAAGTTGCTATCCATCCCCTATATCTTTCAATGCACAGTATACAGTATGTGTAACTGAATGTTCTCAAATTGTGATTCATTACAAGGCCATTATATCATTCAATTCATTAATAACATATTCAATTAGTCATTTTCATAAAAATAAAAAATAAAGATTTCTAGATGTACTGTACTATAAATGGGCCCCTTAGCTCCTGATTTATTTAAGGATTTTTTTTTTAAATTTACTATGTTAAATTATAATTTTTCCCCTGATTTTCTCTCAAATTGAATGCTAAATTGCTTTTCTCCTCACCGCAGCAATTCCCCACATGGCTCCAGAGACCCAAAGGTTCAGTGGGCGTCCTCCGATCCCACGACCAAGCCAGCTTTCTTTTTCACCCAGGAACTCGAGAGCGGATGACAGCGAGCTACCGACCTCTGGAGGACAAAGGCCAGCCCTGCAGGTGTCTGTTCTAAGCTCACTAGGCACTTGGCCAGCAGGGTTCACTGTAAAGCAATGAGGAGTCCTAACCCATGGGAGCGCCAGGATCCGAACCTGCGCTGTATGACTCACCCTGCACACCATGCCGCTGCGCTTCTACCAGGTGAGCCACGCGGGGACCCCTAAGGACTGTTTTTAAAGACTTTCTGTGAATAAATCAAGTTGTGAAACGATCTCATAAAGATCACACTTCACATACTGTAAATCCAGTCATTTCAATATACTTCACCATGATGCTAACACATCAACTGATTACCTAATGACATCTAGGACACCCAATTTTCATGAAACTATTCATTGCCTTTTCTTATTCTGTTCTGTACACACTCCTGATATAAGTCATGGTCATCAACTTTTTCATCACAGTGGTCGCTCTAACTTTGAATTTACAGTCATGGCAAGGGATTTATGTTACTGACAATAGACATTGTTCACTTAGCTTTGGGAGAATGGAACAGTTTATTAACTCAGTCATTTCATATGTATTCCCCTAGCTATCTTAATAGTGCTGCATTATTAACTTGATGCTTTGTAATGAGACAGCAGTATATACCCTTGACACCTGACATGTCAGACACAGCTGGTATATATGTTCCTATTCTAATCCTTGACAGGTGGTCACCCTTGCAAATGAATGATACCACTGGCTGGGAAGAAAAAAAAACTCTGCTCATTGTTTCTCTCCAATATTCCTGCAATAGAAAAAGCTGAACCAGCTTAATAACTCATTCATTCTGCCTTTCTGAACTAGATTTCCCCATTTTGTATTACTGCTTTCTTTGCAGATGAGGTACTGGTAAAATGGACTCACGTGACCGACATACCCATGTATCCCCAGGATATGATATTCTCAATAACGTTTGCTAAAGAGTGTTATTAACAAGCTTCATGACAATTGGATAAGATGTTCTCCAGATATCTGCACAAACATACGGTGTGTGACACCTACAACAGCCTCAGCTATCTCCCACTATTTCATCCCCAGGAAACTCTTTCACAAAACTCTTGAAGACTGAACTTTGCATAATACAGAAGTCTATTCAGCAGGCCGTTCTGTCTTTCTTGACTGTGTATTCTCCAGGCGTGCATGTCTGAACTTTTATAACCAAATGTTTTCCATGTAAAATCCATGGCACTTTCCATTTGTGTTTTACTTTCCATTGCTTCACAATCTGCAATGCAAAAAGACAAGGTCTAACTATGCATGCATTATTATACTTATACAATATATATTGCGGTCAAAGGGGGCCCATCATTTGTTTACACACTTTTGAGTACTTAAATTAACCTTTTCGGTTGTAACTCTTAACATTTGTATTTCCCTTTCACAAAATGGGGCAGATTACACTGAAATAAAGAACAAAGGTCTTGCCTTTTGTGAGCATTAGCTAGCTACTCACTGGCCCCATTCTAGTTGTATTGAAGATGTTTTGTCCCTCACTTTTCTTTATCTTTAATTTGTAATATGCAGATTTTTCAAGTTAGCAAAACATGTTTACCCTTCCTGTTACCATATTACTACCTGTGGTAAAGGTACGTTTCTATTGTCAGGTAAAAGGGCCATAGAGAAGGAAAAAATACTAAAGGTTCCAACAGAGAGACTGTTAATTATGATAAAAACAAGTGAAAAAAAAGATATATTGCAAATATAAGTGATTATTGCATAGCAAGGTATAATTAAGAAAATCAAAAGCATGCTAGAGCTAATAAATTAAGATGAAGCCTTGATTATCAATCTTATTTAATACAATTTTTAAAAAAGGTGAATTTCTTAATAATTCTCAACTAAAAAACATTTGTCCAGCACATCTTTTAAACTAAATAAAGCTTGGCTGTGGTTCAGAGAGGCTCAGAGGCAAGCCCTGCCTTCAATAAATCCTCACCATCATCTGACTTCTGCCCTCCGCATGGACTATAAATACTGTACTGTACACACTTGTACTTGTCTACTTTCTATGACTTCCACCCCCTCCACCATATGGCTAATTCTCTTCCCTAAAGGAGGGGGAGGGGGGGGCTGCAACCTTTCCACCATCCCGTCCTCTATCTAGTCAAGCTGTACGTCCATTGACATCTCAGCAGTGAAAAGGATAGACCAAGTCTCTCAGGGAAGAAGAATCCAGGCCAAGAAGCCATTCTGTACGTTTTTTGTCTTATCTGGCACAATTACGCTGAAAGACCACTTTGGGATAGGTGTGAAATACCTGAGATACCTTAACCAATAGATTAATCTTGTTTAGTTTCACTTTGTATCATTTTATTTTTAATCATCTTTGATCCTTGTCTAACCTTCGAAGCGCATGTTCGAAATGTCACTAAGGTGTCTTTTTTCACCTACGTGACATAGACCTGTTTAAGACCTGTTCTATCTCTATCTGATATTCGACTCCTTGAGACCACCACTTTCACTTCAAACACAAAATGGCAAATAACAACAGGTAGTTACATTTTTAAAAGTGACTGATTAATGCAATATTAAATCATAGCCTTCTGAAAAAATTATTAAATAGGAACTAGGTGGCTGTCTGATGAGATGTAGGTGTTGTCGTGCTTATCTTAAATCCCTAATACCCAACAGTTACTCAGGCATGCAATAGGACTCACAGGGACAGCTGTTCAACAACGGCTGAAATTGAGACCGCCAAACTCATTTCACCAAGCTAGGCCTCTGTCCTGAGGAGAAGGGTAAGCACAATAATTAACTGCATTCATAACATTCAAAACTCAGTCATATTTTTCAGTAAAATTATAAATTAAAGCAATTGCCAAAAGTTTGTTAATTAGCACAGCTGGTAAACTAAAGTTGTAACACAGGAATAGATGAAAGACATCGAGGCACAAGCTTTTACTGAGCTGTGTTCAATTCAGGAGGGAAAACAGGCTGGGTCTGATGTCTGACCATGTTTAATAAGAGAGTGGAAAAAAAAACAGCTTTAACAACTGACAGCTGCTATGTTCGAGTTTACTGTAACTTTGTGGTTTTAGTGGTGCTCAACACCCTTAGGATATAGAGATCTGTGAAGGTGAGGGGGTATAATTTCAAAACATGGGCTCCAGTCTTTAACTCCTGTTTTTTGAAAATAGAAAAATGGTTGTTCATTTTATAAAACCTGAACCAAACAACAAAGTAATGTAATTCAAGTTGTCAGACCTGTAACCCTGCAAGCCGCTGCTAGTTTATTTCTTAGTTTAGTAACATTAACATGGATCGTCCTACTTTCAAAAAATAGACATTAATAAGACTGAAGTAACGTTTTGAAAAATACAGCAAGTTTCCAACTGCTGCTACTGCCCTAGTCTTTCCAATAGAGACTAGCACTGTCATTCTTTTTCTTTTAGATACTCTGAATCTATGAGAAAATAAAATTGAGCAAAACAGAAAGTGGCAAAGCTGTTATTCTAAGGAGAAACTATTTCTTTAGTAGCAATAAGAAAAAAAAAAGGTTTTCCTTTTCTTGGAAGATCTGAATTTTCTTCCAGAGGATATTAAAAGAAACGCCCTGGACTATAAGTACTGTAGTTGAAATTCTTCCGTATCTTTATTTGACTTCCACTGGGTTTCCTTTTCTTACACAGCAAGCGAGAGTGGTAGATAGCTGTGTACGAGATGTGCTGTGGCATGCAGATAGCCTGAAAGAGTCACAGCTGCTGCCTGCTCAGTGAACCAGCTCACCGGAGCACTGCCTCATCTATATGCACACCAGGACTCAGAGCAGAACCCGGCTTCAATGTTACACACCACGCTGGAGAGAGACCTGTACTGCTGCTGGTGCATGCAAGAGGAACTTCAGTTTTATGATTTTATGAGGGTTAGGACATATTTCCTGGCACCAACATTGTAACAAATAATGTTGGCTTATGCCTTGATTACTACACATTAAACCAAATGATTTCAGGCAACATTGCCACTGAAGTATATATCAAGTCATTTAGCTATCAAGGTCTGCCACTGCCTAAAGCTTCACATAGCTTTACATTGTTTTTATTATTTCTGCTCAGAACAATAACCTGTTTAAGAAATGCTAACCAAACATTTAAAATAAATTTTATTACCTTGTTATTCCCCTCCAGTGATAAAATACTATACGATGAAGATACTGTATAGTGGAAGCTGTCATACGTATGTCACATTTCACACATTTTGGCACACACCTGGAGAACTGCCTATCTAGTTGTCATGAAACTTGGTAGTAATATTATGTTATTGAGAATATCTATTTCTGGGGATGTAGGGGGAGTCTGTACGACACGCTTACACTTTTCTTTGCTTGAATTTGATCAATTTCAGAGACAATACAGATAAAAAGTTGAAGCTGCTTCCCAGTAACTGATTCAGATGCTGTTCAAACTCGCAGTCTGCAGTCAGACCATGTGACCTATAGCAACAGTACCAGAATGCAGCAGTTTATATATAGAGCTGGATTTGAAATATGTTTATATTATAATGAACTGTCATCTCAATCCATTGAATTGAATGAAAAGACAAGGACTGGTTGTGAACTGCTAACCTCATGGTTCAAAGATGAAAATCTTATTATTCATTTAAACAGCAAGCTCTGTAGCTGAGAGGGAAGTATGTGTCTTATGCTCATGTCAGTATTATTAACACATCAGCCGCTAGGAGATCCATTGGAATATCCTGAATAAAAAAAAAAAAGGGGACCAGTAACAATATTAATAAAGCTAACAAGAGGACGGTCTCAATTCACACAGTTGGAAAGAGAGGATTTTTACAGTAGTGACACATTTTATAGATTGCACATGTACTTGCATATAGAAAAAACTAAAATCAGTCAAACGCATTGTGGCTTTATTTAAGGGATGCCTTCTGTCCTGTCTCTTGGAAGTTGGCCCTTCCAGTCCAGGTTTGTGTTCATGGCTGCTCTGGAGTGACTCAACAGGGAAACTGTCATGAGGCAGGAAAAAATAGTTAAACAGGTACACCTACCTTTTTATTTAAAAATGCTGGAGAATGCTAATGATTATGCAGGTGGCATGACAGCTTACCTATTATACAGTGGAGGTATGGTATGCAACTTTATCAAGTTTGTGAGAAATTGGATTCAATCCAGTTGTCCAACCACAATGGTATGCATGGTTGTTATGTGCACTGAACTGTGTGTATACAGATGGAACAATACAAACCTTTGCAGTATACTGTTTAGGAGGTACAGATCCAAAATCGACCTATTACTTTTTCTTCACAAACTATTCTCCATTATAAAACTTTATTACATTAAAACATTATAAACAAAATAATGGATTTTGAGCTAAAGTACTTTGCCTACTTATGTCAACGCGCTCTCTGGCATGTTAAATATTTGTGTCACCCAACCTTAACCACAGTAATGTGGGTGATGTGGTTCTCTTGATCAAAGCTTTGTAAAGCTGAATCGCTGAGTACTGGGCATCTTGAATTAACTATATATACCCCTTTTCCAAGCCTCCAGCACAAAACAGATAAGCTCACAATCCTGACAAAGGCCAAAACTGACCAAGCTTAGACCTGACCAAGTAATAAATCCAAGCAGAATAAGAACACTCCTGGATATAAGAGCAAACATTTGCAATGCCAGGGAAAACACATGGATCTTATCAAAACCATTTGGTTTCTTATAGTGTTACATTATCATGGGCGTGGAAGGAGGCAGCACATTGGCACCTGCACAACACACAACAGCTTTGATGTAACAGGAGCAGAAGTGGCAAATGAGACAGGTTTCACAGGTCAGACAGGAACTTAGTTTTCAGATATAAAAGCCTATTTTATTATCACATGGAGCTACCAAGCACCATTTCAACACTTATTCAAGAACATGGGTGTTTAACTACTGATAAGGTTATAATGCTTTCAACACGTTTGTCCTTTGGGGCCATAATAGTAATATATAATTGAGCATGAATTAAAAAAAATAATAAAAAAATTAAAAATCCTGAAGGTTTAAAAACAAAGGCTTTACGACTTACCTCATTAGTAAAACATCACGATTTCCTGGTTGCTCTGGATTTGGTGATGCCTAATTCATGGAGGTTTTGTTCTCTCCTTGTGTTACACATAATAGGGCCCCCAGCTGACCCCGTCTACTACTCCACATATATATTAAACATGTGCATAGAGGCACTCAGACACATATTTCAAGCTTGCATAATTAGTGTCAGTCCTATATTGGTGCTCACACACACACACACACACACACCACACACCACACTGTTGGGGTGGGGAAGAGAAAGAAAGAGGAGAATATGCTGACAAAGGGCATCTTTGCATTAACGGTTTTCAGTACAGTATTTGGGGATTTATAATTCTGAACACATCTCTGGATATTCCTTTGTACTAGTAGGTGGGATCCTATTTGAAACATGATGTGAATTGATTGCCAAAACACCATTAGTAAAACATGGGTGTCTGCTGCCACTTGCTGGTTCAGCGATGTGAACACCACTTCATACTGCTGGTGGAACACAGAGTACTAAAGCTTTATATTTAATCAACTTCCACACAGTTTGCAAGATTTGTTTTAAAAGATGTAGGGAACACAGGGACAGTGACCAGTATTAATATATAACTGCACACAGCTTTAGAATTGCAGGAAGTAGAATGGGTGTAGAATGAATGCATACTTTGCAAGTGTGAAAAAAATCCTCCAAACTCTGGCTTACTGCAACACTTTACATGGTCAAGTTTTGATCAACAGCCCATGCGAAGCATTAAAACACATCTATTTGAATGTCAGACCCACACAGGGAAGAGAAGGGTGTGTAAACATTTGGAATGGAAACAATATAGATAATTTAAATGTTTTTAATCAAAAATCACATTACATATATACAATGTAAATAAATACAATAAAATTGTAAAAAAAAAAAAAAAGTCCAGAAATTTTACATGGAAAAAGATTTGCCAGTCCAGCAAATTTTTATCTCCCTTCATTAGGCAGTGCAGTCACAGCATAGCACTCTGTCATAGCGGTCACTGTAACTGAAAGAAAGAAACTTGATTAATCATTTCACATTGCAAGTGCTAGTTACACTCATTGATCACTAATGTGTAACTAATGGTCCATAAATACTAGCGGTATGTAACATTTGTATCAAGACCAAAAGCACAATATAACCAAGACTAAGTTTCCAGGTTTTATTTTTGACCAAAAGCAGTTAATTAGAGCCAATTCTGTTTCCTAATTAAACTCAGAAAAACCTGTTAATTACAAAACATGTCACTTGTTTTTACCTTCATATCTTAACTAAGTCAGTTTCGCTAAATTTTGTATTTCAAACAGACATGACAAATTGCATTAATTGCTCAACGCGGATACAAATTGCATTTCACTCTTGCAGTTGTCTAGTTCATTGCTGTGCTTTTGTGATTTTCACTAGTTTTACAGAGTTGTCAGGACAGATTTCCTGTCAGCATAAAATACCCAGTACGGAACGCATGCGGATAGCAAGTCCATCATTTAAAATATCCCTGATTTGTAGCAAAGAATTCTTACTCAGTCTTTAGATTGGTAGTTATCTTATATGTCTTAAAATAATCTGTCCAAGGGCTCATTTGATATTATGCATCATAAAACAACCTGCACATTGCAATACATATTCGTGTATTGCTCCACCTTAATGGCAATGGCTCATTTGTCTCAATATTTAGCCAAAACTTTTAAACTTAACATACTTCAAAGCTGCATCGACAGACCATCTCTCAAATCGAGATGCAAGAATGATTCTCGAGCAGGGGTGTCCAATGATGGTCCTGTAGGGCCATTCCACTTCATGTTTAACAGGCAAAATTACTACTTTGAGTTTAGATGGGGGTTAATTGGTTAAATTAAACAATTTAGACCACGGTTGGAACAAAGACCAGGACTAGAAGTCCTTCGAGCCATTATAGTTTTGATAGGGTCTTCATTTATGCAGCTTTAAGAGCCACCCACTGTTCCAGAATGTTCATTTAACTTTAGACTACTCAGTCTAACAGTTAATACCCACTAAATCAAATATTTTACTAAAACCAATTAAGGGAAATTCACTATGAAAAAACACTTTACATGTAGAACGTGAATACTATATTCAAGACAATGAAAGTAAATGTGAAGTTTCAATATAAATAAAAGCACTGTCCCTACTCTGTGACTGTGCACACAGAGCAGCACACACTGGCACAGCTGCTGCATGTTCTACTGCAGCCCCTGCAGGTGGCGCGCTCGCACTGCGCACAGGACTCCTTCACACTGGCAGGCTTCAGACACACAGAGCAGGCAGGAACCCCAGAGGCAACTGTTTGAAAAGGAAAACATTTGAACAAGTCGCAACAAAAAAGTGTATGCACGCCACGCATTTAAAAAAATAAACAAAATAAGTTTCGATTTACTCTCCAGTGTCTCCATGGTAAACTCTGAAACTCAAGAATGTTTATATAGTAGTCTTACCTTGCAACAAACTCATAATTGCCAACATCAATAAAGCAGGAAAGTAAAGCTTATTAAATACACCCCCTAATATTGAAGTTGACAAATGTGGACTAGTCGCTACTTCATAACAGTTAAGTACATTCAAAATACTCAAATCAGAAATATATTCAAATTGACACAGGTTTAGTAAATGTATACCAGCGTTGGGGACGGCAGAGTTTCTTTTCAGCGTCCCGTCCTGTCCTATCAAGGTCTGCCCACGCATAAGCGCTGCAGCTGGGCTGGGCGACTGATCTCCAGTACTGCTTCTACTGCTATCATCTGCCATGCAGATTTTCCCCATAATTGCGTTTGTTCCATTAAACAGCAAGTTCTTCGTTCTCTCTAAAAATAGATACACAACTGTTACATTTGCATTGGCAGAGAACTTGCACAACAATAGAACGTGCGCATTAACCGGGTCTAAGTTTTAATAATTAAAATGACAGACTAATCAGAAATAAAGGCTAAAGCGGACATGTATATTAACGCACACATTAATGCCATCATAATAACATTCAAAATTTAAAAGACAACAACAAAACGCTCACCATAAACCTCCTGTCGGTATTTATTCCCAAGCACTCCTTGGTTCATTTCTTTCTGTCCAATGTGCATTTTGTACTGCAGGGAAAAAGTTTCACTGAAAGGATATGTTCTTTTGGGCATTGTGCTTTCAGTAAAAATAATAAATAAATAAATAAAAGAAAAGTTTAAAAACCAACCAAGAAGCGCAGCCCACAAATAATACGCTTGGAACTTCGCGGGTAAACAGCGACCTTTAAACTTTGACAGTATGACGTCGACGCAAAAAGTCATGTGTCTGATTAAGAGACCGTTCCGGGGTTTGCCCGTTTCTGTTTGAAATATTTATATTCGTGGTAGTACTGTAAGTCATACGAGAAAGTCTGGAACGTTCAGAATCCTATTCTAATTCCAGTAGTAATTTACACTTTCTCACCGCCAATGGAAAAGCGTCAGATAGACTTTTATGTTCCTTTGTATGTAATGTGTGTATTTTGATGAGGAATAAACACTGCGCATGACCGTGATGAGTCATGCTGTGCCGTATCTAGGATACAAGTTCAATGAAAACAAAACGATTGGGTGAAGTGATCTGCTGAACTACAGTAGCAGTAAGAACAAATATTTATATTTATATTTTATATGTGATTACAATTAACATATTGAGGTCGTAGCATCAGGTATTGCTATTTGGAGATAAATCAATCAGCATGTTTCCAGTCATTTGTTCCTGTTCCAATTTTTTAATAGCTTTAACACGATATTATTATTATTATTATTATTATTATTATTATTATTATACGTTATTGGTGCAAATGCAGTCTCCTTCAGAAGTTCTTATATTCTTTTCTTTGGTACAGATTTAATTGCTAGTAGGCTGTGGTTGTAAATTTAATCCCCATGTAATTTATTACATTTGTGCTCTGTGATCGTTAGAAAAGAGTAGCATAGTGCGCACCATATGGTGTACTTTAGTGTTTTTGTTACATATGTTATTGCACAACGTTTTGCACAAATACAGTAGCAATCCTGGCCATGTTTTATAAGCAATGAATCTGGTGTAAACGGTTTAATTGCGTACCCAGTATTTATACTACTCCGGTGTTTGCTGCTGGATTCAGTGACAGCAGTGCCCCCATGTGGAATCTAAAGTGAACGACAATCCCATGTATTCGTATGGTACCTTCGTCATAAATTGTACCTTTTTTTAAAGCTTACACATCACTGCCCTTTTAAAAACCTACTGTTGTAGGCAGTTGTAAAAGCATAACAAAATGTATTTGTGAAAGTGTGATAAAACAGAGAAAATTTATCATGCTCTAACAAAATTTACGAGGTCCTGTTCGCAAAACCTTTAAGGACTGTTTCGTGCAATTCGCAAAATCGTATTTAACAAGAATTTTTAGAGAAGTTTAGAAGTGTATTCTCAGTCTTCAAAGTACATTAAAACTACTGAAGGGATCTGTCATGTTAATAAGTTACTTAACTTTTTTATTATGTACTTTTAGATGTTAAATGTGTTTAAAACTAGAACTAATTATGTTGGTCTAGGCATATAGAAAGCCAGTGTCTGACAAGAGATCTTAAAACACCTTTTTCTTTTAACATTAGAAACGTTGTCTGTTTCAGGATTGACATGTCCACTTTGAAAACAACATTCTCACAGCCTCCTAGTACACCGCCATCAGCTCACAACAAGTAAGTGGCAAGCTTGTTCAATGTTTTTTTTTTTTTTTTTTAATGCTAAGATAATTATTTATGGCTTACTACAAATATAAATTGTAAAATAATGAATGTTGGAAGAGAGTGGTTTGACAAATGACTACTAGGAGTATACAGCTGTAATCTTGTCCCCCATAAAAGTGTAATTCTGTATAAAGATTTTCCATTTGCTAACTGTTGCCAGTTGCAAAGGAGCAAAAATAACTAAAATCAACATATTCCCTGCCTGGATAAGCCACAGGTGAATTTTTGTACAGCATGTTACAGCACTCCTGAAATAAATTGTCGATGCAATCCAGGCAGATTCCCTGGTACTGTATAATGCTCTAAAAATCCAGCTGTGGTTTACCCCACGGGGTATACAATTGATGAAATTGACTGCCAAACCTGGTAAAAAAAAAACAAAAAAACAAAAAAAAACGGGAAAAAGCCTGGTAAAAAACTTTTTTTAAAAAAAACCCAAAACAATAGCAATTGAATGTTTGGATATGGTGCTGTTGTTTCAACCCAGTGAATAACTGCATAGGGCTTTTTTGATAGTTCTTTGTTGTCTGCAGTAATGGGTGTGCAGAAAGCAATGGAAACCTCCTATCTCCAAACAACGTTTGTAGGAAGACGTTCACCAGAAAGGATGCTCTTCGATGCCCTAAAGACGTGTACGGGCAACCATCCACCTACCGCTGGAAGACTGAATACGATCAAGCATACAACCTCAACGATGATGTAGGCTTAATTTCACATGGTGGTGGTCTGTGCAGTGGCTAGGTCACCTTCCAGAGATTTGGTTAAAAACACTGATCTGTTTTAATTATAAGTGGCTGGGTTTGTATTGTATGTAGTAACGGTAAAATGTGGGACAGTAAATCATGCAGTGCAATAATATCGAGTTAAAGGGTTAGATCCGCCACTGTTTAGATCAGGGCTGTCCAACACATAGCTGGAGCCTTATACAGTGTAGCTTATTGAGCTCCCAAGTATGGCTTTTTCATTTTGAGTATCCCATTCAAGGCTCTTAATGGGTTTGACAAGACTACACAGATAAGTTTATGTTGTGTTTAAGCATGGCAGATGTTAAGAGCACAAACATACTGAAGTGGTGTCTTTTGCAGTCTGGTTAAACCTCATGTCTTTTTAAAATGTCTTTGCTACTATAGTCAGCTATTCAGTTTTAGTAAATTAAGCTTATTTTAGGTGACAGCCTTTCATTTCTTCCATGAGTACAACACATTTTTGTACATCTTTAGAACTTTAGTATGGCTTTTTTTAACTAAAAAGATGGTGGTTAGAATAATTTGATCTCGTTTTTCATGTCACTTTCACCTCCAGGGTACATGGAAAAGGGAGACCCTCTGATTTCTCCTGAGTCAACCCAGGAATCTCTGCACTTGGACCTGCTCCAGTTGTGGCTTCACTGCTACAGACAGCATTGAATTCAGCAGCTCTTGTTAGATTCAAAGAATAAAGAGGATGTGCATGCTTGTTTCCTTGGTAACAGCTAGCATTCAGACATTTTGAATTAGTCAAATTAAAAAGACATCTGTGTAGTTTCTGTTATGGCTGGTTTCAGACTCTAATTAGCACTCATTTTGGACTACCTTACTTGAGGTAATATGAGGCAGTCCAGCATTGGTGAGACTTTGGGTCTGTGAAACCAGCTGTCAATAAAAATGTACTACAGTAAACTGCCATTTGTCTCTTTAGTCCCAATACAGATTAAAGAACATTTTTAAATATGCCAGATTTTTTTTTTACTGTGGTACATTTTACTGTTTTAAGTTGACAGTTTGAGTTCTGAGAGGTGCCTTGATTTTTAAAGCAGGTGTCGTCATTGACCGATATAGAGAGTAACCTATGAACTCAAACTCAATACATCATGAATGGTGTTTGTTTGTGATGTGTCCTGGCATGATGCAGCACACAAAAACTACTCAGCACTCGAGAATGTTTCTTGAAGATGCAATTTAGGAAGTCCTGCCCTTATAAGCATTGTAAAGTGTTTTAAAGCAGAGTGAAATCATGATAAACCACAGGTAACCACTGTAAAGCACAGAGAGGTATGGAAAGTATATAAAAATAAAAAACCTGGCAAACCATGGTAAACTAAAAACATCATCGCTTTTATACACCATTTCTTTATGAAAAAATACCTGGCAATGTGCCCTGTTTACTTTCTTTTGATTTTTTCCCCCAAATGTTTTTGCTTTTTACTTTGATCTCTTCTGGTGTAGTCTGCACAGTTGCCGTAGTGATAGAATGTCATGACAGTGCGATCTAATTGGTTGTAAAGGTTGTGACAGTGTATAGTCGTGGATACTCTAGCAAATCCAGCAGGGGCAGAGTTTTGGGTGATGACAATGGCATCTTAGTAAGTGCAGTCTTGCAGACTGGTGAATCAGTGCTGTTCTGTCTACTCGGAGTGGCCCTTCACCTTCATTGACAGTTTTATGGCTGTAGTTTGTAATTGCTTTGTCCAACCCCCATAAATGATTAACGATTAGGAAACGGCTTGAAAAGCTACATTCAGATACTGGCCAGGGTTTAAGAGTAGATTAATCTTACTTCATTAAAAAAAAGTTAGCTGCTTGATTCTATTTTTCTTGATGGAGAAAGGATGGGCACTGCAGTATAAATGCATTCAGACAGCATGCAGTTCAATCACAATACTTCTTAGCCTTTACACTTTAGAACATACAATGTAATGCATACAGTAAATCAAAATAGCGGGATGCCTATTGAAGTAAGTAACGCCAAACAGATACACATAATACAAGAGAGCCCTAATTATTCAAAATTGTTTGTTCAATGTGTAGGTTGCATAACTTAAGGAGAGGTCTGGTGCTGTCCTAAATTAAAGAAAGCTCTCAGTTTGCATGCCTTACTTTCAGGTAGTCTGTTACATGTGCACTTGAGTTTCTTAAACTTATAATTACCAGTGCTAATTTAAACAGAAATACATCTTAGGTAAATTTTGTGTTTCTTTCAAAACTACACCTGTGAGTTAATGAATGGAAGGTAAGATTATGGAATTATTAATTTCAGTTAAAACCCCTGGCTTCTTGAATCTGACCCTGTGTTTTGTCAATTCAGAATTAACTTTCTCTGAGAAGTAAACAAAACCATTAAAAGGTACACAAAAACACCTAAGGGGAATTTTCAGCAAGCTTTTTAATCATTTATCCAATATGTCCCTATGATTTACAGGAATATATAATGCAATTATAATACAAAATACGACTGTATTGCAGATAAGTTTTAAGTTGTACAAGTGTTGGACAGACTGGGTTCAAAGAAACAATACAAACCATGCTGATGAGCCACAGTAAATTCAGGGCAGGGCAGGGCTTGTAACCAAGAGTTTAAAATCCATTCCCCTCCCTTTCATACCTATTTCCTTAAGCTTGTACCATTGTTTATTTCACTGCTTTGAAGAACATCTCTCTCCCTCCATGTTGATCTACTAGCGTATTTCAACCACAGTTTCAGCAAAGCACGTGTTAATTAGTGGGAAAGGAACTCAGTCTCAGTCCACCAAAGAAAGCAAGGAGGACTCCAATCAATAAGTGCGGACCAACACGGAGGCGAGGGATACTCAGTATTGCTGTCCTTTCAGAGACGTTTCAAATTAAATACATTCAAAAATGTGTAAGTGCAGTGAAAACAGTACAGATGCCAATAAAGGCTATGACTTTTAGTTTAAACCTCAGACCACACCTTTGTCTCATTTTAAAGTGTCACCACTCTTATTGCCTAGTAAAGATTCAGTCGATTTCCACTATTTATGCATCACCATGAACATCACTTGGAACTACAGTGTGTTGAGCAGGCTGTCAGAGTGCCTGGCGGTCTTGATTGAGTGGAGGCAGACAGGTATTCAGAACATCTGGATCATTGACTCGCGGGCCTTTCCGACTCCAACCCATTTAACTGGAAAGAGAAGAAGAACACAAGCAGAAAGATTCTTATTAATATACTGACCAGCTGGGCCATCAGTAAAACTATTCTGTCCGTGCCTTTCAATTGAAGAGTTGCACGTTAAATGTTACACTAAAATGTTAATCCTTGGCGCCTATTCACTACATTCTTCACTAGTTTCCACTGCTGTGCATCCTAATTCATCACAATGTAGACCTTGCAGGTCACTCTGGTTTGTTAATTTACACTTTATCTGTAGGGACACTGATGTTAGTAATTAATAAACAAATTTAATAATAAAGTTTGTTAACGTGTATATTGCATGGGCTCCAGTGGTATTCAGCTGGTTTGAAAATAGCTATTGGGATACCATTTTTATACCAGTGTATCACCCTGAAGAAACCCTACCTTGAACAATGGTTTGCAGAATAAAACCTCACCAGCAATGGCAACACAATTACAATGGATTTGGAACAAATATTGCTGCACAGTGGTCATGATACTGTTGCACACACTGGTACTGAAACTGCTTCTTCATTTACCATTGTGATATCACTGGCATGTCAAATAAATTAAAATGTTACCAGTGGGGTACCATTCTAACAACAGTGCTTACCATTGTAGCTGCTATTGTGTGATTGCTGCTTAGTACAAAACCATTGCCATTATTGAGCTACTGATTTAGGAGAAAGTGTTGAAAAAATTGCTCCTCAACGTTTTACAACATATACCTAAGGTTTAACAAATAAGGTAATACTATTATATTAAATAAATAAAACATATATAATATTGCATGAATAAGTAGTTATGTTGATACTTATATTGAGCTTGAATATAGTCCAGCACTGGATAAAACAGGAAAAAAGCAATTGAAATATGTTTAAAGGGTTGCTAATCAGTCTTGTTAGATGTGTGCACTCAGAATTAGGATACATTTTAAAATATCAGGCAAGATTAAGAAGTGGTATGCTTTAGAGAAACATATTAAATACTTGCCTCCCCACCATGCTTTTAAATATAATTTAACTTTCCTTTACTATACATCTTGGTATGCTTTCACTTGAGTATGTGGCAGTACACTTTTCCACTGCAGATTTGCTCAGGGTAAATGCTTTCACAAGTGGAATTTTTGGTCTGACTCACTAGGAACACCGATATGGTTCTCCACAAATCGGATGTAGTTCTGTGCCTTGGGAGGCAGGTCGTCCCACTTCCTGGCAGCAGTGGTGTCACTCTTCCAGCCTGGCAGGGTCTCGTAATCCACCTCCAGTCGCTGCAGGACCTCTTGGTTAGCTGAAAGAAACCCAGAGACACTCAGCCAGTCAGACACTCATCTGCAAAAATGTTACAAGAGAACGCTTCAAATGCCTTCATGTAAGTTACATTAGCAACTTTATTTCCAATTTTTTTGTTGTTGTTTTTTTTAATTGCAAACTGGAGTAAAAAGCTTTGAAGAGTTGGGATTTAACAACTAATAATGTACCTTTAATTTTCCATGTTGTGGTATGGAAAAGAAAAGCTAGAGCACTTTTTTCTTCCTGCAGTGATTTAGAGGACAGAGCTCAAACCCCAGTGCACTAGAGCAGCCATTTTGAAAACAGCCTAGAAACAGACTTTAAAGTGTAAACAGATGTCAGGATGTTAACTATGAAAAGAAAAACTACAGGTACATTATTTAAACAGTTGTAGCAACACGTGGGGATGTATAACGCTGTATTTTCCCACTGCTTACTCTTTAATGACATAGAAGTGTGCCTGTGTTGTTACTAGTATTTTGCAGTTATGTTTTAAAATAAAACCGTTGTTAAAAAATGTATCCATTGGTGGCTATTAAAAGTAAATGTTACTCAATAGATTAGGCAGTTGCTGGTTTCTTGGCCAGTGTACTGTGGGTTTCCTAGATGTCAGCATGCTTATTTTTCTATAGTTTTGATTGTTTTTACCTAATTCAAGATAGTACCATGACTTCCCCCAACTGATCAGAAAAAAGTATCAGGCTATTGAAACTGAAGCATTATATAAAAAGTAAATCATCATAACTTAGATGTGCAGTGTGCAAAACTGTCTTGTGAAAAATGTTAAGTTTTATCATATTGTTATGATAGCTTTCCTCATCCCAATCACTCAAATGCCAGTACTAAATAGGCCACCATGACAAGTGAAAGAGCAAAACATGTAGGCCTACTGTACCTCCACTACAGCCCTGCTGTTGTGGGGTTATTAAAGCAGTAATGGGAGAATGTAAAACAAACACACACCATGCTAAGACCATACCTGGGAAATATGGAATTCTCTTCCCATTTAACTTGTAGGCGATTCCAACTTTAATCTCATCCATAACATCCAGGATATCCAGTTTAGTTAAAGCTAAACTGTGGAGCAGAAGTTGGAAGACAATGTATTATTCCCCATAATGAAGACCACAGGTTAACAAAAAAAATAATAAAATATGGTGGTTTACTTTATTAAATGTGTCAAAGATCCATGAGTACAGACATTTTGAAAAAAGAAACAGACTTTAAAGTTAAGGGTAAAAAGTTGTCAGGATGTTAACAATGAAAAGAAAAATGGCCAGGTAGGTTATTTAAACAGTTGTAGCAACACGAACCCTGCTATAATTTAGCAATGTTATTTACTCCAGTTACTGAAAGAAATTTTGTTCAGAGGTTTGCTTTCAAACAGTATGCACTGTCTACAGTCCAGACAACTCTTTTAATAATCGTTTAACTTACACATTTTATTAAAATATAATACAATAATGTATATGTTGTATTTATTTTGCTCTTATTGTATTATTACCTGTACTGTAACACTTGAAATGTATTTGCTTACGATTGTAAGTCGCCCTGGATAAGGGCGTCTGCTAAGAAATAAATAATAATAATAATATGTTAAAGATTGGATACTGGCACCAAAAGTGTGTTAGAGGAGAAATAAACAATTTAGAAGAATTTTTTTTTTTTTAAGCTTTCCCTTATTATGCATTGTGCCAATTTTGCATACCTGTAAATAGTGAAAAATACAACATTTTATTAGCACAGCTTTTCTGAGAATAAATAAGTGGTAAGCATTGCCATGCTTGACCAGTCGGGTCAGGAATTGAACTTGGAGTTGAAATACAACACTTGAGAGCATTCGTTCATAGCAGACCCTGACACTGTTACTTAATAGGACAGGCTAAATTTACACAGCAGTGAAAGGCTTGTCCACTTACGCAGTGAAGCCGTTAATCATGTTTGCGTATCTCAGAATGACGAGATCCAGCCAACCACAGCGCCTCTTCCTGCCTGTGGTCACGCCCACTTCATGGCCTCTGGTCTGGAGCAGTTCTCCAACATCCTGCAATGTAGTAAAAAAAAAAAAAAAAAATTAAAAATCATTCAAACTGACTTCTGGACAGTGTCCTACCCCTTCCACCAAGTATCACCACAGGGGTTGGACCTGGTATGTCCCTTATAAAAGTCTACTATTATAATTGTGCAGTTTTCCCATGCTTTTCCCTTGGTTGTGCAATGCATTTACCATAGTTTACCATAGCTTGCAATGTTTTATAATATGCTTTATAATACCTATTTTTTTTTTTTTTTTTACAGTTGCTTTTGCTATGCTGTATTACACTTTACTATGATTTTACTATTTTAAATGTTTATAAGGGTAAGCGCACATAGGTCTGACTAATTTGGTCTGTAAATGGAAACTCTGACCTATATTGTGTAGTTTTGCGAATCAGTTTCAATCACTACTGCAAGAAAACACTCAGACATTAGTTAGTAAGCCTGATAAAGATATAAGCAGAAACAGCAGTACATAATTCTACACATAAGATATTAAACACATTTAGGACCACTTATAATTTACCTATATGTCCTTGGGGTATGAATGTCATTCAAGCATGCGAAGGTCAACAGTTTGGAGATACATAACTATTTTTACTGTACCACACATAGTTACCCTTTGTGAGAGACATGTGATAAAACCACCAGACTGCTCAGTAAAGGTGCATGTAATCTAATACAAGCCTCCTCAAGTCTGGCCACTCACATTATTCTGCTCTGTGGGGAAAGCTCCAATGCCCACTCGTGTGGTGTAGGCCTTCACCACCCCATAGACCTCCCCGACGTTGAGTGGAGGGATCCCCAGGCCAGTGCACACCCCGCCCACGGTGCAGTTCGACGAGGTAACGAATGGGTACGTGCCTGGAAGCAAGAAATACACAACAGGAAGCACTGCCCTTATAAAAAAGTGCACCAGCGGAAATGTTCACTGCAGCTTCCCTACGGTTGTACTGTGCATTACACATGGCTTACGTGGCTGGTTATGTGTTTTTATTGATGCTGTACTATATCCCTCTATGCATTACAAACGTGTGGAGTAGTGGTTAGGGCTCTGGACTCTTGACCGGAGGGTCGTGGGTTCAATCCCAGGTGGGGGACACTGCTGCTGTACCCTTGAGCAAGGTACTTTACCTAGATTGCTCCAGTAAAAACACCAACTGTATAAATGGGTAATTATATGTAAAAATAATGTGATATCTTGTAACAATTGTAAGTCGCCCTGGATTAGGGCATCTGCTAAGAAATAATTAATAATACAATGCTTACCTATGTTTTACCATGCTTTAAAACTCACTGGCTATGATTTTACTATAGGCAACCTTTATAAGGGTTTTATGAGAAACAAATCATAAAAATGTACAATGTTCCCCTCTTATGTGCTTCAGTTTTTCTTTGGAAAGGAAGCTGCATTGCTCCATTTTTAAAAAGGTTGCTTTGCCTCTGAATCAAATTCATTTTACTGTTATTGCTATAATTTGTTATGATAGAGGTTATTCTAGGCAAACCTTCATGTCCCATTAGGCATGCATCTATCCTAATTGTATGTTTTGTAACCACACACATTCATTTCCAATTGCAATTTGGTTTTTTTTACATCGACTGTGTATAATATGAACACATGTATGCTTTTAGTCCCATATATAAAATCCAAGCTGGGAACAGACTTACCAAAGTCAATGTCAAGCAAGGCCGCGTTGGCACCTTCTACTAGGATTTTCTTTGGAGGTCCATGAATAGCTTCATACATAAAATAGACACCATCCCTCACCATGGGCCGTATTCTCTCAGCATATTCCTGAGAAACACAAGCACGTCTTGTTAGTTTTAGTCTTCACGGGCAATTCCCTCTCTACCTGCATAATACCATTATCCCTTGCAACATTATTGCAGCTTGCTGACTATGGGGGAGGCAGGGTTGGAAGAGAGAGGTGAAACAGAAAATAAAAAACCACGAAAGAAACAAGGGGCATTTTATATAAGAAATTGAAAATGAAGCTTTGGTTGGTGCACTAGCCTGGGGTTATCTTCAAAGCTGCATTTTAACTTGCACTTCAAATTACTTTAAGTGAATACTATAAGGTGTAGCTATTCTGTATCTAACTGGAACATCTTTTCTAGAACACGACATCCATTCATTTATTTTTCTTACATATTTATTTTTATTAGGTTACTAATATTTCAAACAAACCAAAGAAAATGTGAAGTGAATAGATGTGTCATACTGCTTGGTAATATTACTATTCTGAACACATCACATATGTAGCACACACTTCTGTGTTCATGTGCTGCTCTCACATTGCCAAGCAATCAAGTGCTGTGCAAATGGGACCCCTGACCAGTATTCTGTAACAGATAAAAGCTGTAACCCCTGCACCCCATCACAGATTTTCTTACTGACAGCAGACTCTTATACACAGTTTAATAATATTCTGAGACTACTTCCTCAGTCCTTACCTTTAGTTTTTTCAGTTGACCATCAATGTCTACCTCCAGACTGGGAAACATAGACTGGTGCTGTTGGGCCAACTGCTTAAATCTGCAACACAGTTAAAAACAGAATAAGATCAATTGCATACCAGAGTTAGGAGAGGCACTGCGATTAGGAGAGAAGCAGTGAGGTCTTGTGGTCAGAGCTAAGCAAACCACCAGAGGTCCTGGGTTTAAATACCAGTCATACTTTAAAATAGCTGCCTTTTCATGATATATATATATATATATATATATATATATATATATATATATATATATATATATATATATATATATATATATGAAGTACTTACTGTAGTATGAGGTATGGGCTAATAATATGGTAAAAACCCTACTTAAAGATGTAAGCTGTTTTCAAAACTGTATGGGACACGACACCTAAAAATATGAATGGGAGGTTGAGACAGGGAAATGGTCACGGCACTGGCTTTTAAAGGGGCATTTGAGTCAGCTATGGGCAACAGCTGGACTCCCTGCCTAAGCAGAGTTTGGAGAATGCAGGGAATGACGGCGGCTGATTGTGGCTGTGTGTTCTCAGCTAGCTAGTGGGCATGGCTCGGCAGGGATACCCTGCTTTTAAAAAGTGCTTCTGACAACAGGTGGTGTTTATCCCTCTGCACAGGTAAAGGCAGATTTGACCAGGTTGTCAATCCCAACTAATGTATCAGACTAGTCAGTGTAGAGCTCCTATACAAGATAGATAGGACACAGTCGTTGTAACGTCAAACCTTGTTTTATTAGGATTTTTTTGGACTGTTTAGTGTAACTCTTTTACTGAGTTGTAACAAACAGCTGTAACTACTTCAAGGACAGAATTCAATTTGAGTTCAATAGAAAATTATCTGTTAGTTCATGCATCTTGAGAGCTGCTAATCCAGCTGTGATGAAACTTGGTACGGACATTCCTGAAGGTATCTATATCAAATCTAGGTTGTGGTGATGTATTTCTGTAGCAGTTCTAGCATCTGATTGGGTTTAAAACTCGCTCACAAATCGCATTACATTTGCATTTGTAATGAGACGATATTGTACATGCTGGTGAATGAATGCAGGTCAAGGTTCAGCACTGTGTTCTTTGTATTCTTGATAACCAGAGCAGACCGGGTCATACCTTGAAGAGAAATCCTTAAAGTCAGCAAGCAGGTCACACACCCGGAGGCCAGTTCTCGCTGCTTTACTCGAGTATGTCGGCCCGATTCCCTTCTTGGTAGTTCCAATGCTACAGAAATGAACAACACAGCAGATGAACATCACATTTAACAAAGCAGTACTGTGCAAGCAAGCGATATTGTTATTTTAATCTCTTGTGCATAACAAGCTCAGTTTTGTTTATTAAGATTGAGATTACACAAAGAAAATCTACATAAAAGCTACTGCTTTGTGTCAAGTGTGCCTGTTTCATATGCAGCAATTTGCATTAAAATGGCACATAAATAATCATTGTTTGGAGGAGTGCTCTAGAGAGAGTTAAGCAATAAAGGACTATACCATGAGAACTGACTGTTCAGTGATGTTAGAGGCAAAATGTCTAATTTAAAAGAAAAGAAAACTTGTACTAGTGCATTGAGTTTGTTCATTTAAACAGAATGCACTGTATTCATAACCTGTTTCAATTAGCCTGTGTCGTACCTCTACCTTTTTAGCTGATTGCAAATACATCTGTAATAGTAGCATTTACTGTATATACATACAACACCGCAATGGGATTTTGCTTGTAGCCAAAAGTATGAAAAGGGCACTTGATAGTCTAAATGTGCCATTTACTTTTTCCCATCTTGTTCTTGTCTCTCGACTTCCTGAAGCCCGTCCACTTTCTGGTGAAAATCAAACACTGTCAACGAGAGAAAGGTGCAGGACAGTCAAACCATGTGAAAAGTTGCCTCCATACACCCCCAGGTTTGCATACTTTCAAGAGCTTATACTAAAGAGAAATGGTATCAAGTTTGATCACACTTGGGTATGAGGTTCTGGATATGTGTAATATAAAATGCTACAATCTTTACAGTGGAGTTTTAGCTACATTACAATGCTTTCTCTATATAAGTTGACTCTTTGTAGGGTACACTTGCTCATGTATTATCTTAACTATGGCTTAATAATGAGCATAAGACAGCATTATAATGATAGAGCACTATACAATAGTCCAATGGATGTCCATCCCATGAATGTCCATGAGGTTTGAGGTTGTATCTATTCCATATACAAACTCATAGGGCTAGTTAAAGTTATTTAAAGTAATTGTAGTTAACAAACTAGCACACTACATTTTCTCTGCTATGCACATCCATTCATTACATAGGTCTCCAATGTGGAGTTTTTAATGAATCACGTGTTTTACCAAAGGCTAAAGACATCTCTGTTTGCAAGCCATGCTTTTAGACTGTCTTGCACTTCCTGTGTCTTTCACAGGGACACTGCCTCATGCCTCACAATACACCCGAGGCATGGGTTGTATCTACATTACAGCTGGTGGGTTGTATCTACATTACAGCTGGTGGGTTGTATCAGTGCATTACAGCTGGTGGGTTGTATCAGTGCATTACAGCTGGATGGGTTATATCAGTGCATTACAGCTGGTGGGTTGTATCAGTGCATTACAGCTGGTGGGTTGTATCAGTGCATTACAGCTGGCGGGTTGTATCAGTGCATTACAGCTGGCGGGTTGTATCAGTGCATTACAGCGGATGGGTTATATCAGTGCATTACAGCTGGTGGGTTGTATCAGTGCATTACAGCTGGCGGGTTGCATCAGTGCATTACAGCTGGCGGGTTGTATCAGTGCATTACAGCTGAGCCCTTGTTTTAGTACTGACTGCAGTCGATCTCTAGAACCGGGGTTGAGCGTGGTTGAAGGGACCGTATATGAGAGAAGAAAAAACAGCTAAGTATAGGTTAGTTCACCCCTGAAATTGAACAGTGTAGCAGTAACCTTTGAAGAAACCATTTATGGGGTCAGAATGTAGAACAAATATTCCATCCTTGTATTCTCCACTGGAAGTAAATGGATAAAACATCTTTTGCTAGTGCACTTATTTTAATATTTTTTTTTAAGAAGGGACAAAAATCTAGTGAGGGATACTAAGATATTTAGTAAACAATGGGTCTGTATAGGGTAAAATAGGCAACAAATGACCCACCCCGATCACCACAAACCAGCAGGGTCGAGACACAGTACAAAATGTAAAGCCAATGCCAATGTTAAATATTCTGATCTCTCAATTTTGGACCAGTGTGGAGAGATGAAGAACTTTTACTTTTGCCCAAACATATATAAAAGAGATCGTTATTATATTGCACTGGATGTGGTTGCAATGCTTGTCCAGCAAACCAATCCAGTAATACAGATTTTTTTTCATACATTAGATTTCAACTACTTTAAAAAAGTTGTAGGTATGGAAAATACATACCAATATGAGCTCGATCTGAAATGATCAATCTTTTTGCCAGTCTTTTAATCCTGTAAAGAAAAAAGACTCGGTGAGACTGGAGGGTTAAAATTGCATTACTACAAACCAAACAAAGTCCTATGGTCTTTGAGCCTTGTATACTCAAACTCCAAAAGTGAACTCAGCGTTGTGTACTGCAGATTATTACTGAGGAGGAAAAAACTATTGATTTCTAAACTTTAATACCTGATCAATTCCACAACCATTCCCATAAAACAGCCTTATTCATATAAACTGCCACCTATTGTAAGGTGTTACCAATTAAATAAATACAATATCATATATGGAGAAAATGGTAAAGGGTGTTGTTCAATACTCAAAGAGGTCACAGGGGCTTTCTGAATACAGAATCTCATATACTCAATAACTTAAACCAAATAATGTTAATACCATGTTTTATGACAATTGGATAAGCGGTTCTCTATATGGAAACATGTGTGACATACTGTACTCCAGAATTTAGTACAAAATGTCCGTACCTTTCTTCTCATTTTTATCACCTTCTTCAAACAAGCCAGGCAGATGAATGACAACACCGTTTCCTGCAGATGGCATTAGATATCACATGTTAATGCTAGACACCTCCCTAGGTTAACTATACAGACTTGCAGCATGGTAGCCATTAAAACGTGACCTACCGATCAAGGAAATGGCTTTTGGTTGATGATCCCGCTGGGTAAGAGATGGAAATCATACTCCTTTCCCTCCACCACCACTGTGTGACCGGCATTGTTTCCACCCTGAAAGCAACAGAAGGGTGAGAATGTTCTTTTTATTTATGGAACTAGAAGTCTGTGTTTTTGTGATGAACAAATACAAATGTTAGTAAATTCAGAAATCACCATCAGCATTATGAAAAAAATTAGCGGCCTCTGTATGTAAATATAAAAATTACTTTACAAAGAGACAGACAGACAGGGTCCATCATGCTTCCCCAGTTTATGAAGAAATGGTTCTCAAGATGTAAGTAAAAATGTCTGACATTGGATTGCGGTTGTGGCTTATAGTGGGCAAAGATTAAGGGCAATGGAGGACACTATAAAAACCCAAGGAGACAATAGTTTTCAACAAAACCCTGAATACCCAGTCCATATGTTTTGTTAACCAAGTTTTTTTTATATAACATATATCTGTGCCATTATAGCTGTTATTGACCCTTCTCAAAAGTAGACTTGAGTAAAACAGGAAAAAGGCACTCCATTGCCCTTCAAATCAGAAACCTCACACCTTCCATGTAGGATCTGTTTATACCTCATACCTGCATTTGAAATAGACTCTCCAAATTAATAGTCTGTCAGGGGCTGGGCTGGGATTTGAACCCAGATCTCACATGACCTCACAATGCTCCTGCACTGCTAGAGAGCTGCTGGAGGACAAGTTCCATTGCTTCCTCTTCAGAAGGAGCTATTTTAATAGTGAAAGCTGAGGAGTGGTGACTTGCTTGTGTTCAAGCAAGAGCGATATTCAGCCTGCCCTACTCACGCTTCAATTTTCTGATGTGAACATGATCTATGTTCGTCCCCAACAGCTTATAGAACTGCATAGGGAATGCCATGGCCACTGAACTTCAGTCCTTACATAACAAGTCCAGCAAATCCAGGACACAGCAACTGCCTGTTGCGTCATCCTCTCAATAACCTGTTTAAAATCCCTCACATGAGGAAAGTGAAGTGTAGCGGAATTGTCTTTATTCATTTGAATATTCAGTATATTGATTAAAATAGTGTTATATAACAGTCGTGAACACAGGCAAAAGGGGTATAATTTTTCCTCGCGCTTTTGAAATCCTTGTTCATACTATTTGGTATACATTTTTTAAATTGCAATCCAATTCTTCTGAGTGAGTCAAGGATGACACTGTGTAATTGGCCCAGCACAGAATAACGGAAGGCTAAAGTTCAGCTTGATAACACACAGTGGTGATAAAACTGTAATGTTGTGATTGTGAATATTGTGTCCCCATGCTACCGCGCAGGGGTCTCCAACCCTGGTCCTGGAGGGCCGGTGTCCCTCCTGGTTTTTGTTCCAATTGCACCCTTAATTAATTAATTAGACCAATTAAGCTTCTAATAAGCACTTAATTGATCCAGTTAAGTAATTTAGGGTACAGCTGGAACAAAAACCAGGAGGGACACCAGCCCTCCAGGATCAGGGTTGCCCACCCGATATAGTATATAAACATGTAACATCAAAATTCTTGAACATATGACCTACAGCACATTTTCAAAGATTGGTAAGTTATGTTGTGTAAATCTCAGTTACTAAAATTATGCAAGATAAAACCATGATGTCTTAAAACCATATGATGTCAGGCAGTGGTTCCCTACACTGGTCATTCCAACTGAGCTCTCAATTACTTAACCAGACCCTGCAACTGTTAAGAGCTGAAAACAATTAAAAAGGTCTAATTCAGCAAATGATCATTTCAATTAAGGATCTAGTTAAGTAATTGAGAGCTCAGTTGGAATGAAAACCAGCAGACACAGTGGGTCCTCTGGGCCGGTTTGGGAACCATTGATGTAGGGCAAAGCAAAACATTAATAAAACCAGATTTATAGCTTAAAATGTTGAAAGTGGAAATCAAACTGTACTACTGAAACCTTTTAGAAGGGTAATAATCCCCATCAGGAAGTAAATGATGCATACAATTCAGATAGGACTGCTGCCAACCTCAAATGACTTGATCTCAATCCAGCTGAGACCTCTTAAGTGCCAAGCATCTTCAATGATGAGTTACAAAAATGTTTGCATGGCAGCCTGAGTTGATTGTATTATTTCTAAGCCAAAATAAATTATGTTCTAAGAACACATATATATCTATATCTATCTATATATATATATATATATATATATATATATATATATATATATATATATATATATATATATATATATGTGTGTGTGTGTGTGTGTGTGTGTGTGTGTGTGTGTGTGTGCCCGTCGTACTATATGGTACAGTATTTTAACGTTTGCACACTCTCACACCACCTTAAACACCACTAGGCAACTGTTGTTTAGGCTACAAACTGGTATGCTACCAATTTGCTGTGACATTTCTAAGTGTGAGAATGTGGAGTTGAGAGACGGTTCAGAACACAGCCTTCCCTGTAACGGAATCCTCCGCCGTCCTCGCGTTCATCTGCAGGGCTTCCCAACTTGGGACGAGTATTAAACGACTCTTATTTCACTGGGCGATCATCTGCCTGTATTTATAGTTGCCAGGCTACTTTTTGTGTGGGACACATTCCATACCACTGGTCTAGCAATAGTGCGTCTATTTTAATTAATATGCACAGCAAGGTTAAATCTACAGTTATATGTACGTTTGTACACAGACATTAATCTTCACATTATACATGCTTGGTATTCAATAAGAGACTTTACAGTCAGATTTATCAGTGCAAGGTGTAAAGTCTGCGCTACTTTGCGTTTTCATAAAAGTAAAACTATTCATTCTACAAAATTAAAAGATATAACAGGCTATAATATATTCATATATCTTTAAAGTTGTTTGAAGATTACATTTGAAGTCTGTCAACAGACACACCAAACTGTATTTTATTTAAAGCATTTTTGAAAAGCATTCTTTAAAAGTTAAAACTTTGTGAATAGGGCCACGTTAAATGAAAATTATTTGTTGAACTTCTGTAACATTTAAGATGACTTCGCTTTCCTAAAGTAGTGGTGCACACTGCACCGGGACAGAATGATTTCTGGTCCTGCCCCGTATTAATTCACGTAATACCGATACATTAAATACTAAACCAACTGGCTGATGTAGGCACAGTCTTGGTTATTGACTAACTGTTTAAAGTTACAAAGTTATGCACGAAATACACTACCAAAAAATGCATGCGTCTAAAAAAAAAAAAATCATCTTACCTGGCACCTGCAAATTAAATCAGATTCTGTTGCAAGCAGATCGACCACTTTGCCCTTCCCTTCATCTCCCCACTGCGCTCCAAGAACGACTATGACTTTGTTCCCAAAGTCGCTTCTAGGTCGCTTGGCCCCAGAGCTCGGAGTGCTGGAGTAGTTCTTGTGATCTTTTGCTCCCCAGCCGCTGGACATCTTTACACCAACGCCGCTTCTGCTGCAGACACAGTCTGAAATAAACAGACGTCCCGTCTCTAAACTCAGAACACCGAGTAACCAAATACGGTCCAATACTTAGCCGGAGTGATGTCAGCAGCAGCAACTCACACACCTACACTTGTCCCCCGATATATATAGGAGACTAACGTAATGGGCTGCATCATGGGCTGGGTGGCTATACGTGTGATATACGAAGGTGTTGCACAGCTTCGGGATTTCTTCACTTGAGAATGTCCGTAACTCAATCTTAACTCGTTAGATATCCTACATTTCATATAGGACGCACAAATCAAGCTACTAAGCATTTGCGGTGTTGTATATAAGTTTAATGTCTGGCTTTGTGCATCATGTTTCACAGTAATTTGTGTCATATGCCAAATGACGCCACAGCTAGGCTAGCTGGTTCTTATCACGAGATGGCAAGTGGTGCGCACGAGATACCAACTAAGCTATGGAAACCAGTCATCAATTAAGAACTGAGGTATTGAGAGCACGTTTAATTTAGGGTCCGAGTTATTTTGGCCTTTTGTTTTGTTTTGTGTTTGTTTTTGTTTACTGTTGTGGTTATAACTATTTAACTATAAAGGTTACAGGTGAATGTCATACATGAAATGAATGTGCATAAATGAGTAATTAGGTGTATGTTTGTGGACTATGGGAGTGAATGAAAACAATCACTGGTACAAAATAAATATTCCATTTACATAAAATAAATCACAAAAATAAACACTATGTGAGGGTTTTTCACACCATCACAGTATAGGAGGCAGTGTGGTCCAGTGGTTAAAGTCCAGGGCTTGTAACCAGAAAGTCATTGGTTCAAATCCCACCCCTAGTACTGACTGACTCACTGTGTGACACTGAGCAAGTCATTTAACCTCCTTGTGCTCCATCCTGCAGATGAGATGTTACTCAATGTCCTATTGTAAGTGACTCTGCATAAAATGCACAGTTCACAGCCTACCTCTGTAAAGAGCTTTGTGATGGTGGTTCACTATGAAAGGTGCTATATAAAGATATTATATTGTTACCCATATTATTTTTTTTACCAGTTAGTCTTTGACATCAAATCTTGGAATATGGTAACATAAATTCTGGCCTACGAATGCTAGGACTAATGAAAGCTGTATCTATAAAAAGTCTAAAATTTTGTACTTTGCTTGTAAATTTATTACAGGTTATTTCCTCATGCTGTGAATGCAGAGCTCATGGTAACATACCTTTTCACTGTACTGATATAGATTGACTGAGCTATTAAAGGCTTTATCTTCTGTGGGGATTTTCTGTAACCGTCTTTTGTATGGTACATGGATGGTGACCTACTGTATATTATGATTAAACCCTGCCTCAGGCAAACACAAACAAAAAGCAGGAATTGCATTTCATGGTTTTATTTAAGATATGAAGGCAAACCAATATAAAGAACTACAGTTCTGTATATGAAGTTATCAGATACATGCAGAATATTGTTATGATCGTGTGTCGCTCAGAATAATAATCAATAGAAAATACAAACCTATTGATACAGGTAATATGAGGGAGTTCCAACCAATGTTTTGTTAACAGTATAAATGCAAAGACAGTTTACAGTATATATAAATAATAGATAAGATACAGAAGAGTAATTTGTCCTCAAACCTGCTTGCTGTGATAACCCACTATCTGGCCGGCAGGACAGAAAAAAGGGGTGGAGATTGGTGGAGGTGGAGGGATGTGACCAATTGTGCATAAGCCGGGTGTCGGGTTTATTTATAATCTGATTGGATAACAGTTGGCATAATAAGTATTGGGTCAGTCCTTCTTCCTGAAGTTTTCTAACAAGGCAAACCATGGTAATAGTAACTGGATAATATAAAATGGGAAAACTGCAAAATGACTGCAAATTTACCGCTGTATACTTTTATAAGGGAGGGCATGGACTCTTTTATTGTCATTGAATTGAACCACTTTACAATCTTCTGTAAGTATGCATATAGTATAGAATAGCAGCAGCAACCACACGTATTTACATGGAGCTTGGATAAAGCTTGGGCCTACACACTGGTTTTGCTTTTTTCTGAATAAATGTTACAAAAGGAAGCAAGAACACTGCACGGGGGCCCTTGAATTAACACAATTAAAATGTTATAACTTTAGCTTTTATACCATTTAGAAACACAGGCACAGAAGCAGCTATTAAGTATGCTTAGACAATTTGGCCCATTGGCCCGGATTTAAAAGCTTTTGTATTTGAGCAGTTTTATTCTACAGGCCAGATTTCATTTATAACAGCATAGTTTTCTAAAAGGAAGCTGCAAGACAGCACATGTAGAAAGGAAATAGTGTGTTAAGAAAAGCAAGGACGGCTTTGCTTGGTTACGTGTGCTCGCTACGTACGGCGCTCGCTTTATCACTTTACTGCTGATCTGTGGGACAGTGTTTTTGTAAAAAATAATACAAACAGAGAATTGATAGCAATATGTATCAATTACGAATATTTTCTTTTTAATCTTTTTTCCCCCCATATAGTGAACTCCTTCCTTGTGACCAGCATCATATAAAAGACCCGTTCAACATTAACACCCCTTTCTTTCTGTCCCTTTCCAATTTTAAATCTACTGTACTAAGACCACTTCTCTATTATGACCTGTCCCTAGTTGTCATATTTGAGGGAGAACAATACAAATTTTATTTTTTTGTTCATATGGCATTGGTTTTTTTTTTTCTCTCTCACACATTCAATTTGATAAGGAAAGATGAATGGTGTAAACTTAAGAGGGTCCTTAACTATCATCTTGTAGGTAGTCTGATCATTGGAGACTACTGACCCTACAGGCAACTCTCATCAGTGCTTGGTCTCTAATCATCACTTACAGCCTTGTTCAAGAGCTCAGGAGTACATTTATGGCTGTGAATTTCAAAATGATATTAGTTTTGTAACATTACTGGTGTATTTTTCTTTCACAAAAAATATGACAATGATTTCATAAGCATGTCCCTTTAATCCTGAAGAGTGTGTCTATCGCAGGCTAGTCTTTTCCTTAAGGCTTCCCTTTAAGCACTGGATCTCATGCAAGACTAGCTTAATCATTGGCACTCGTTCCTTGGGATCCTTGAATTCATGGGATGGTTGGAAGTAAATCCTGGGATACTAAAGTTCTGTTGTTGTGATTCAACCCAAAAAGTCTTCTCTGAACAACACTTGAATATTAGCTTCACAGCATTATCAGGGAGTCAGCAAAGAAATACATTATCATATAGTTTTACAAAATGATAACATCATATAGAAAGGCACACCCCCTGCCCAAACTCAACATGTCCTTTTGGCTTTTGTCTTGCCTTTCTTCCGTGGTCCACCTGCATAAATAAAATACAAAAACAACAGTTAGTAACACAGTAGAGGGGTGGTCACAGGGCAACATCACCTCTTCAGTAACACAGCAGTCTTGGCAGCCAATCAACTATGTTATCTTCCACACACTAGCAATTGTTTAGGGCAATGGTCACCGGCAACTATGGCAGACTGGTATGGCAAAAGCCCATTGACAGATTCCTAGAGTCTGAAATATACATTTCAACTTTTGATGGCTATATCTGTTGCAACATTTCCCCTTAAAACTGCTATTGTATTGAGGCTTTGATTCCTTAAATCACACAAAAGCAATTTACAGAATTATCAACTTGTTATTGGGCCTTGATCACTATTACATATTTAATACAGAGCTCCCAAATAGCCTCCAGATATGAATTGCTTTTACATAACTTTCAATCTTGGATCAGAATCAAGCAGAGGACCTGCAGGTGACAGACTCCATATCTTGAAGGCAAAAAAAAGACAGTGTGACTTTCAAGGGCTTCAGCTTGTGCTTTCTTTGCCGTTATGCATCTTTTTGGTGCAGTAGTCAAAGATGGTGGAATTGTTGCAGCGAGTCAATCAGGGCTCTCTGGAGATCCTATTTACTGGTTGTTTTGACACACAACCCTTTCACTACCTTAATCACACCATTAAGGCCTAGTCATACAAGCAACATCATTACTGAACAAAAAAAAACAAAGTAATAAAATTCACTTTCACTCTTAAATTGTAACAGGACCCCTGCTGTGTTTACGTAACTTTGTTGTGTCCCTAGTTGCCCATATTGCATCATTTTTTCAACACATTCCAGATAGTTCTGATATTTTTTTATTCTCTCAGAGGTAAATAAACTAAGGATTGTTTTCTTTCAACTTTTACTTGAGAAACATTCACCAGGAGAAAGATGTGTTCTTCTAAACATTGCAGTGTATCCAGATCATTCTCCCTCCTGAAACAATGCTGGTAACTGTGGTGAAACGTGAGGAACAGAAAACCAGCATTGTTGCAGAAGGGAGTGTCCCTTAGAATATCATTTTTTTTCTCCCGTCAAACAATTTGAGTAAATGTTGAGAAATGTATTGCCCAGTTGATTTAGGAGTCTGGAATGTGTTTAAAAATATAATGCTGCGATACAGACATCAGGGGACACAGCAAAGGTAACATAATGGGTTCTTGTAAACTTTGCAGAGTGTTCTGTAACTAAGGGTCTGGGACATAAAAATAAATATAGGGAAAAGAATTACTTTGGTGTCATGTGTGATTTTGCACCATCAGTATCTTAAATTATAGTAACTTTACTTCAGCCAGGGCTGGAAGTGGGGAGGGTCTGTCTGTCTAGAGATCCAATGTACTGGTATTAATCTTAGCAAGGATCGTGCCCCACAACTTATCGGACAAGAGCAACAGCTGCTATGAATGGCATATGAAAATCCAAAGTCCCTGAGCTCCAAGTATTATTTATATTCCTGTCTGTGCATTTCAATTACTCAGAAAAAAGGAGTATAAAGTTTTAGTCAGTATTGATTTGAAGGTTATTGGAGTAGGACAAGTAAAGGTACTGTACATCTGATGGGAATGCAATACACAGTTGGTTAAAACAAAGACCGTGTTAGATTTGTGTATGCGTTAGTGACTAGAGATGTAATTAATCACATGGACACCCCTTGACAATGTTAGTGTAACACACACCCGTTTTACCTACCTCACTGTAAATTACAACCCTTTTTGATTTTGTGTGTCCATTTTCCTTGTAAACTGCTGTTGTTTAAAAAGAAACATACTAAAATATTAACTTCAAGCAAATGACACAATCCAGTTATTAGACTATAAAGGCTGATCTGCAGGTTATAGAGTACATTCAAGGTAAATTATTTAAACAGTTGCAAAACTGTTCTTTGGAACTGGAATATATGTTTTAAAGACATAATATTGTTCAACTGCTTTCATTTGAAGCCAATTTAATTGACTAACAGTGACTTCGATTTAAGTAATTTGTTGCCACTTTGAGAAGCTATTTTAACAGAATACTGCCAATTGCAATTTTGCTCAATGGAATTGAAAAAGCCTGGTACAGACGCAAGTTATAAATCAAACAAAACCTTGTAGCCAGCACTTTATTAAACTACTATCCAAAACCTGTTTCTTTTTATTATTATTATTTATTTTTTTTACAATTACATTGAATGAAATCATTTAAAATGTGACAGTTGCACACCTAGTTACCTTGAAGTTGAGACTTGGTTCAACCATTTATATTATGGGATGTTGGTTAGCCAAGCTGAGCCAAATCAATTACCTTAGATCAGGGATCTCCAACCCTGGTCCTGGAGAGCTGCAGGGTGTTCTGGTTTTCATTTCAACCAAGCTCTCACTTACTTAATAAAATCAATTACTGGCTTAATTTGTCAAGATTAACATGTGTTCCAGATCTTTAGCCATTGACAATGTAAAGACACCTATAACACCTGCAGGATTGGGGCTCTCCAGGACCAGGGTTGAAGACCCCTGCCTTATATGCTGGATCTGTACAACTGGATAGATCTTGACTGAAGCTTTTATTTGATGTAGACATCATACACAGTATTAACTGAAACTTTAATAACGTAGCACCTGGTACTTGACCAATGGGCCTAAACAGCATCCAAATAATCTAAAACGGTTGAATGAAGGGAGGCAACTAGGGTTGCCATGTGGCCTCATAATTCCAAAACACTACGAGACAGAAGAGGATTTTGAAGTTGCCTTTAAATGAAGGAAATCAACACATGAATTTAGCGCTAAACCTTAGCTAAATTGATTCGGTTGATTGATTAATTAATTAATTAATTCTCGAGGCAGCATGACAATACAATAATAGCTTTTAAAATAAGTACCATCACCCATATTTATTTTATTAATAGTTTTAAAACATATATTTTAAAGTTTCTTTATAGTTTCTAATAGTATACCGCCGTCTCCCTCTCAGATCATTAATACTGACCAGCTGTTCACTATTCCTGACACCAGACAGCATGAACACCCAATCAGTGTTATTTAATTGTGAGAGTCAGTGTAAATTAGGGCTATATATATTAAATTAACAGGATATAAATAACAACTTTTAAATATTGATAACTGAAATACTAATTGTACAAAATAAAAGTACCTTGAATAAACCTACACACGTTTATTCAAGATGTTTTTTTATATTTTGTAAGATTTGTATTATCACAATGATTCGGATAATTAAGAAGCAGTATAAATTAAGCATGTGTTTAGTGCTCAGTTCACATGTTTATTTCTTTCAGTGTTAAGGGCAACTTAAAAACCCTGTCCCGACCCAGTGTTCTGAAATTATGGGGCCCAGGTGGCAACCCTAGTGGTAACTAATATTTTTACATGATTTCATTAAACATGTTTTTTTCGTGAAAAGTGCTTGTTTTCAGTGTTTTTTGTATGGACAACAGAGCCTTGTGCCAAAAGGCCCTTTGCCTCAAATCTACTCTGTGGGCAGAAGAGTACTAGGAAAATAGCTGAAATACTGGATTTCTGTTTCTTGACACCACAGCAAGAGAATTTGAGGGTCGTGACAGCCCTTTGACACACTGAAGTAATAGGTTAGTTAATTTTGCTAGTAACCTATCGATTGTCCTTTCCAGGTACATTTAATAGAATCTACCAATGGAGATCTGACCCACGCTCAGCTACGCAAACGCTTTTACTCACTGCTTCTCCAGTCTGCTAGCTTATGTCACCAGGAGAACAAATTTTCAGAAATGGTTGCAACTGTTTGCATAGCTGAAAGTATCTGTGGTATGGAAGGTCAAAAATCCTATATGACCCCCTTATTAATGCAGTGTAAATATTTTCCTTCCGATAATATGCACTGACAAAAAAAAAAAAAAAGAAAGAAAAAAAAGCCCTTGCATTATGTGCTTGCCTTTCTGGTTATCGATTACATTGGTCTCAGAGTAGTATTGTAGTTCTTGAAAACGACACAAAATACATTTTTTAATGACCTGTTCTTTTTCCAGATACCCAAAGAAACAACTTTCATCAACAGGCACACTCTTAAAAGACCAAGTATGAGTTTGTGTATTGAAAACAGCAGCAAAAGTGTATTCTAGTTTGATCAGTCAGACTGAAGTGTGGTTGAACTTGGATGGCATTCAAGAGATTTTATACTTTGTTGGTTTGCTTAAGTTTCACCTACATGAAAAGTAGAAAACAAATTCAAAACATGAACTAAAGTAACTTAAGCAATTGCCAACATACAAGAATATTAAATAGCTACCGAATATCTATGAAACACAAAACTCCTAACATAATATTCCTCAAAACAACTGCAGTTTAGTGAACCCTTCCTTTTTAAATGCACTGCACTTGTAGGTAATAGACCATATTTAAATTAAATATTTATATTTACAGAGATACACACACTCTTTATTCTGCATATTTCTATATTTTAGGTATTTTCACAAAACTATTTTGGGATTACCTTCACCACTCTTCTTTTTATTCTTCCCCACGTGTTTAGACAGCCCTTTGTCTGCAGATTTCTGAGAGTTTGTGGACTTGCGTGATCCGGAAGTGCTTTGCTCTGATTCTACTGCTGGCGATGGCTCTTCAGAGACGCTGCCCCTTCATACCATCAGGAACGTCGCTCTCTCTCGCCGTCCTGTCTAAAGCAGTATTTCGGGGGCTGTCATTGCCATTGCTGTCAGTGTGCACTGCAGAGTCAAGCAGCAGTGCATCTGGATCACCGTGCTTAACCTGTGTTGCACTTTCATCTTTACTGTTTCCGTTGAGTTCAAACTGTGCGGCACTGGGCTTGTGGCCCACTTTCCTATCAACATCCCCATTACCCTCACACTGCTCATTTAAAACATGAAGTGTGTGGCTAGCTAAAGCAAGTGCACGAGAGCAGGGAAACCCGATTCCTCCTGGGTGTTATTTCCATTACTGTCCAATTGATTCCCATTATTCCCTGTGTTCTACGGGAGTCACCGTGGTTGGGCTGTGTTGTGTAGCTTCTTTCTGTAGTGTCTAGGCTGGGAGGAAGGCCTTGCTGTGAACATGCAGCACTAGTATCCTCCTCCTGTACTGCAAGGTCTGGTTCAGATGGGGGCAAGACGACACTGCTTGTTTTGTCCATTCCAACTGCGCAATGTGGCCGACGGCTGTTGGTTTTGGTTGCCTCGGAAACCAAGGCTTTTGCTTCTTCTCCTGCAGCATTGACATTTTTGCCTGAAGAGTTAAAAACAAAAAAAAACACACAGAACAGGCTTCAGTTTGGTTGCAGTCTCCTACCTCTCATTTAAGACCATGGGATTACAGTAAAACAGCACATACTAAATAGTAAATAAAATTACAATAACAATGCAATTTAAAACACACCTGCAACATTAGGAAGTTATAAAAATGCAAAAGCTTTCTTACATTTTCTTCACAAGCCTTTAAATAAAATCAACTGGCACTTGTCATGGGCACCAACAGCATATTTCCCTGACGGAAATTCAAAAGCCTGTATTTGCAACTACATTCCATCTTCTATACAAAACTAATGGAACACAAGGATGGAACAATGCTTGGCCGGTTCCTGGTAGTGAACTGATCCTAGAACTTGGTCTACTTGCCTCTTAATAGATCTTAAGAAGTCAGCAGCAACAGCATGGCTTGGTAACCCAGTCTATGTATTTTTTTCTCCACTCAATTACCATCTTAACTTTATCATCTCCTTTAAAAGGATTTATAAACTTCAGTCAAGTCACCCTTCTTTATTCTAGGCCAAATACATTCAATGAACTCAACCTTTGTCATACCTTTCAGCCAGGGACCACAATGGAACACAGTACTGCATGTGCAGTCTCAGTGTGTTCTACAACCTCAGCATTCGAGGGTACACCAGATTGCCAGAACTTTCCTATACTACTGCAGTTGTCTGCAGTTTTAAGATATGTTTAACACCTATATTACAAGTCTGCAGTGTTGAAAGATTTAAAAAAAAAAAAAAAAAGCAATTGCTTGAAATACACATGCATCATGGTTACTGGTGCTAGCAAATGGGATATTTAGTACAATATCTGTGCAAGCAGCATGCATGATTAGGCAGTTATTCTTCTATACTAGAAAACTGCTCTTTTCCAAGTGCAAAGCAAAGCCGACAAGCTGGATTAGTTGTAAGGCATGGCTACTGGCAATGCAGGTACATGGAGGTTTCTCATTCTTACCAGGCTCTGTTTTACCTCTATGTGTTTCACTAGTAGGAGTGCACTCTGATTCGCACCTGCCCCGTGCAGTCTTCCTCAGCTGGAAGCCTTTCCGGATGTCTGCCAGGAGAGAGTCGATAATGCACTCCTCTTCCTGCTTTGGGAGGCCTTTACGAACTGCATGGGGGCAAAGAGATATCTGGATTAATCTTGTCACTGAAGGGGCAAGAGAGGCACACCTAACTCCTGCCTTCTGTGCAAAAATTGTCAAGAATTCAAGTCCACCATCATCATGTTCTGTTGTATAGTGCAGATTTTTGAATGTAGAGTTCCAATAATGTTTTATAAATGTCATATGCCAATATATATATTTTTCCTATATGAAGCCAGTAGAGCTGGAATGAATACAATCATTGTACAAAATGCCAACATGCTTAGCTATTTATTATCAGACCTGTATTGAGTGTCTCAGCCGCTTTACATTGACTTTCACTAATGTTTTTCCTATAATGCAATGTACAAATGCATAATTAACGTGTAAAAGCTAAAAATTGCTTGCTGGATCACCTTAAATTGGATAGTATATTTTAGAGAATAAAAAAAAAACACAAACACACAAAATTAGAGGGGTTCCATCTTGCGTCCGACACTTACTAATCTTCCCATCCTCTCCCTTTTGTCTCTTGGATTCTTCATCTTCAAGCTGCTTCTTCCTCTTCTCTGCCTTGGCAGCTTGTTCCTTCCTGGTCTTGTTATCCTGGAAAACAAACCAGACTCTGCTTTCTGTACTCTAGATAACAGTGAATTCAAATGTGTTGTAAGCAAACTACCAAGAACTAAAATGAATAATACAAAGCTATAGATATCCGGGTAACAAAACACTAGTTCACATAAAAATGGTACAGTAGTATGTTGTGCTTCTATCATTTAATAAAGGAAACACAGTTTTATTGACCGTGTGAACATAAGGGTAAATAACTGGAGTGTCCAATTAGCTTCCCTCACAGAAGCAACTCCACACAAAAGCTTAGGAGCTTGACAGAGGCTGTCAGCAAGCTACTGTACTAGCCTCTGGATGACAGAGCCATGCAGGTGGCTGCACCTGAATTGCCTTCAGGAACAGATCTCTGAAGGTCTTGATGGTATTAAATAACTCCTCCAGAGACAGCCTGGCAGGGTCCTCACACAGGTACAGGGCCAGGTCTTTCTTCTTGGCTTCTATGACACCAAAGCGATCCTCGAGCTCTTCAGTGGCAGCAAGACTCTCCTTAAAAAAAAAAAAAAAAAAAAAAGTTCACAAAAATCCATGGACACATTTTTGGAAATCAATCTGGGTACAAAAATAATAAATAAATAATTATATTATTTATAAATAAATGTATTCTGGTTAAATGACTATAGTATAAAATGGTACTTGGTACATTTCTTCATTCCAAACAGTAAAACGAAATACAGTACATGAATTGAACCTTACCACTTATGGAATCTTTCACAACAAGAACATAGTTACAATTTTCAGATTTATACAAACACTAATTCAAGAGGAATTGAGGTTATCTCACTAGCAACAGTGGTGCATAGTAGCAGCCACCCTCTACTAATGTAAAATACACCCTGCAGTGCCATGTGGAACATGGTTATACATGCCAGCCAGGTCAAAGGGCCAAGCCTCAGTCCAGATATAGAAAGTCCTGAGCCCACTCACTCGTCTAGGTATTTTAAGAGGTAAAACAGGTTTGTTATACGAAAGAAAGCATCGACGAGGTACAAAAATATACCAGACTCTGTTAAGGACTGATTTGGCCAGGATATCTAAATCACATTACATACTGCTGGTAAACTGAGTCACTAAGTAGGCATGCAAGCAAGCAAGAGAGCATGTGTGGAACACATGAGTAATTTCCCATCGTGTAAACTTAGTATTCCATTTGGAATGCTCCCAAGTGAAACGGAGCAGAAGCACACATCCAGTGACATTCTGAATAAAAGCAGAAGTGAAAAGGAATACCTCCCATTTGAAAATATCCTTGATATTAATATATTGACACAACATTAAACTGTGACCTACATACAACATTGATATCATGTTTACAATGACTGCATTGACCACTGGCTTCAGATACAATCATTTAGTTGTATGAATGGACTGTTACTGGTTTACATTCAATGGCAATTACATATATATATATATATATATATATATATATATATATATATATATATATATATATATATATATATATATACACACACACACACATACATACACACACACACACACACACACACACACACACACATATATATCAGACCCTGACCAATTCTCTCATATTACTGAATTACAAATGGTACATTGAAATTTCGTTCTGTTTGATATTTTATTTTAAAACACTGAAACTCAAAATCAATTATTGTAAGGTGACATTGGTTTTATGTTGGGAAATATTTAAGAAAAATAAAAACTGAAATATCTTACTTGCATAAGTATTCAACCCCACACATTAATATTTGGTAGAGCCACCTTCGCTTCAATAACAGCTTTAAGTCTTTTTGGGGTAAGTATGTACCAGCTTTGCACACAGTGTCGGAGTGATTTTGGCCCATTCTTCTTGGCAGATTTGCTCCAGGTTGTTCAGGTTGGTTGGACAACGCTGTGGACCGCAATTTTCAAATAGTGCCACAGATTCTCAATGGGATTGAGATCAGGACTTTGACTGGGCCACTGTAGGACATTCACTTTTTGTTCTTGAGCCACTCCAATGTTGCTCTGGCCTTGTGCTTGGGATCATTGCCCTGCTGAAAGGTGAATTTCCTCCCAAGCTTCAGTTTTTAGCGGACTGAAGCAGGTTCTCTTGCAGTATTTCCCTGTATTTTGCTCCATCCATTCTTCCTTCAAATTTTAACAAGATGCCCAGTCCCTGCTGGTGAGAAGCATCCCTACAGCATGATGCTGCCACCACCATACTTCACTGTAGGGATGGTGTGTCTTGAGGCATGGCCAGTTTTAGGTTTGCGCCACACATAGCTTTGAGTTTTGGCCAAAAGCTCTATCTTGGTCTCATCTGACCACAAACCTTTTCCCACATCGCAGCTGGGTCACTCTCATGCTTTCTGGCAAACTCCAGACGTGCTTTCAGATGGTACTTTTTGAGTAACGGCTTCTTTCTTGCCACCCTCCCATACAGGCCAGTGTTACGCAGAGCTCTTGATATGGTTGACTGGTGCACCATTACTCCACTCCCAGCCACTGAACTCTGTAGCTCCTTCAAAAGTGATTGTTGGCCTCTCTGTGGCTTCTCTCACAAGTCATCTTCTTGTTTGGGCGCTGAGTTTTGAGGGACGGCCTTTTCTTGTCAGTGCCTGGGTGGTGTGATGCAGCTTCCACTTCCTGATTACTGATCCAACTGTGCTCACTGGGATATCCAAACACTTGGACATTATTTTATACCCTTTCCCTAATCTATGCATTTGTATTACTTTATCTCTAACTTCTATAGAATGCTCTTTGGTCTTCATTTTCCTTCAGATTCACAGCCTGACCAATGATCCTTCAACAGTGGGGTTTTTATCCAGAAAATGTGACAGCAACTTTAATGGTTCACAGGTGGAGGCCAATGGTAAGGTAATTGTGTCCTCATTAGGGCAATTTCTTTCATCGGTAAACTGGGAGCTTCCACAGCACAGGGGCTGAATACTTATGCAAGCAAGATATTTCAGTTTTTTATTTTTCTTAAAAATATTTCCCAACATAAAACCAATGCCACCTTACAATAATTGATTTTGAGTTTCAGTGTTTTAAAATAAAATATCAAACAGAATGAAATTTCAATGTACCATTTGTAATTCAGTAATATGAGAGAATTGGTCAGGGGTCTGAATACTTTTGCAAGGCACTAATTTTATTTATATATATATATATATATATATATATATATATATATATATATATATATATATATATATATATATATATATATATATATATATATATATATATATATATATATATATATATATATATATATATATATATATATATATATATACAGTACTGTGCAAAAGTTTTAGGCAGGTGTGAAAAAATGCTGTTAAGTAAGAATGCTTTCAAAATAGACATGTTAATAGATTATATTTATCAATTAACTAAATGCAAAGTGAGTGAACAGAAGAAAAATCTAAATCAAATCCATATTTGGTGTGACAACCCTTTGCCTTCAAAACAGCATCAATTCTTCTAGGTACACTTGCACAAAGTCAGGGATTTTGTAGGCATATAGTCAGGTGTTTGATTAAACAATTATACCAAACAGGTGCTAATGATCATCAATTCAATATGTAGGGTGAAACGCAATCATTAACTGAAACAGAAACAGCTGTGTAGGAGGAATAAAACTGGGTGAGGAACAGCCAAACTCAGCTAACAAGGTGAGGTTGCTGAAGACAGTTTACTGTCAAAAGTCATACACCATGGCAAGACTGAGCACAGCAACAAGACACAAGATAGTTATACTGCATCAGCAAGGTCTCTCCCAGGCAGAAATTTCAAGGCAGACAGGGGTTTCCAGATGTGCTGTCCAAGCTCTTTGAAGAAGCACAAAGAAACGGGCAACGTTGAGGACCGAGACGCAGTGGTCGGCCAAGGAAACTTACTGCAGCAGATGAAAGACACATCATGATTACTTCCTTCGCAATCGGAAGATGTCCAGCAGTGCCATCAGCTCAGAACTGGCAGAAAACAGTGGGACCCTGATACACCCATCTACTGTCCGGAGAAGTCTGGTCAGAAGTGGCCTTCATGGAAGACTTGCGGCCAAAAGCCATACCTCCGACGTGGAAACAAGGCCAAGCGACTCAACTATGCATGAAAACACAGGAACTGGGGTGCAGAAAAATGGCAGCAGGTGCTCTGGACTGATGAGTCATAATTTGAAATATTTGGCTGTAGCAGAAGGCAGTTTGTTCACCGAAGGGCTGGAGAGCGACATGAATGAGTGTCTGCAGGCAACAGTGAAGCATGGTGGAGGTTCCTTGCAAGTTTGGGGCTGCATTTCTGCAAATGGAGTTGGGGATTTGGTCAGAATTAATGGTCTCCTCAATGCTGAGAAGTACAGGAAGATACTTATCCATCATGCAATACCATCAGGAGGCATCTGATTGGCCCCAAATTTATTCTGCAGCATGACAACGACCCCAAACATACAGCGAAAGTCATTAAGAACTATCTTCAGCGTAAAGAAGAACAAGGAGTCCTGGAAGTGATGGTATGGCCCCCACAGATCCCTGATCTCAACATCATCGAGTCTGTCTGGGATTACATGAAGAGAGAGAAGCAACTGAGGCTGCCTAAATCCACAGAAGAACTGTGGTTAGTTCTCCAAGATGTTTGGGCCAACCTACCTGCCGAGTTCCTTCAAAAACTGTGTGCAAGTGTACCTAGAAGAATTGATGCTTGATGCTGTTTTGAAGGCAAAGGGTGGTCACACCAAATATGGATTTGATTTAGATTTTTCTTCTGTTCACTCACTTTGCATTTAGTTAATTGATAAATATAATCTATTAGCATGTCTATTTTGAAAGCATTCTTACTTTACAGCATTTTTCACACCTGCCTAAAACTTTTGCACAGTACTGTATATATATATATATATATATATATATATATATATATATATATATATTACACACATACACACACACACCATCATTAGAACAAGGTTTCCCAGACTTTCTTGGCTCAAGGTCCCTTACGACACTGGGCATCCTACCTCAGGACTCCCATGCAAAGTTTAGATTTTGATGCCTTTAGTCAGCGAGTGAGATTATTTGCACTGGTAGAAGTGCTACTGCTTTCATTATGTTCATTGTCATTTCTCGGATGTTTGAGAAGCCGCCCATAACTATTACTGTACTCTGTTGTACACTGACTGCAAATGCAACATAAACCTGCAAAGCTAATCAAGAGTGGTATGGTGGGATTTATTTATTTCAGGGAAGAGAAAGAATTTCTAAAATCGGAAAACCACACACATTGGAAGAAATCCTGCATTTATTAAAAAAAAAAATTAAATAATGGTGTTCTTATGATTTGCATTCCTATTGGCTAGCCTGAACCATCTCATGGCTCTCTGTGTTCAATTTTAGTGCGACATACTAATGGACTAGCGACATGGATTCCCTGCCAGTCATCAGTAAAATGAAAAGCTACAAATCACCATGACTTAAATCCACTGCAGATACTCAAAAATGAAAATCTGACAAATGTACGAATGCATCTATAAACCTTAGTATTCTGATTTACATAGCCCTGTCCAAGCGCAGTAGATCACAATCAAATACATCATGTATATCATACAGGCATTCAGCCCTGCTGGAAACGATTTGTACTGTCATTGAAACACTGGCTGAAGTTACATGGCTTGTTACAGAGTGGTTTAACTCACCTGTGTAAGTTTTGCATACTGCAGCTTGACCTCTTCTATAGATGCTGCTATTTTACCAGAAGTCTCCTTCAGTCGTTTGGTTAGAGAACTCGCTTCAGCCTGGATTGACTCAATACTTATACTGCAGATTGAACAGACACCAGTAATCAGCGTCTGTTTTATAAGCATTCATGCTGCAAAATCGATGAGTCAAGTAGACAAATGTTTCGGTAATGTTTTGATAAATATAGGCAATTTACAGCTTGCACATCAAAACAATATAAAAAAATATTCCAGTGGTAGATATGGGCAAATGATTAAATCACACTTTTAAAAATGAACTTGGATTTCTTACCCAGCTGCTTTTGAACAACATTCGATATCATTGGGAAGTTCCAACAAATCTGTGTGGTTTTGTTCCGCTTCCTTTAAAAAAAAAAAAAACACACAACAAACCACAGAATTAAAATGAAAGTGAGCCACTACCAAAAAACGCAATATCCATTCAAGACCTTTTACAAGCATTGCAATAAACTATAGATTTTCTAAAGATAATACAGCTTAGTCAAATGGGAGTCTGGCCAAATTCAGCAATAAAATACTACCAGTTCCTGTAAACGTTCTATGCAATGAAATTGAATTGACAGCCCAAAAATTCATTTCTCCACCTAGGTCAAATATTTCAGTTTAGATTTGTACTGGTTCAACACTGAAAGAGACAATCTTCTTGTAGTTTTGACTGACAATGTAATTGCAGCCAATAAAATAACTTCAATGACATCTGTTTTGCACTTCCATGAGCTAAAAAGGTCTCAATTTTTAAACACACATGTTATATTTATGTATTTTCATTTGAAAACATATTTTGTACCACTAAGTTACAGGAAGCTCTGTTTCTATGCCTTAGGCCCTGTCCACACTATGCCTTTAAATCATATTAGCTGCCTTTAACCGGCTTAAAAGTGCTAAATACGGTTAGCGTCTACACAGCGTTTAATGCCGTACTCGAGAACCGGACTAGTGTGGTACCAGATACCATGTTTTAAAATGAAAATGTTTGCTAAAACACGTGTTTCTTTCAAAACTGCACACCCGAGAATGTACAGTATGATGCTCATACACCACAGTATTGTGTTAGCTGCAATGACTAATGTACAGTAGGATGCTCATACACTCCAGCCTGTGCCCCACCTCCACCATGTGGTGCAACAGTGTGATACGGGACTTGTTTGCCTTCGTCTCAGTCAGCTTCAGAAGTGTGCTTATTTTAAACCCCTCCGCGTTGCCTGTGTGACTTCCCTACCGAGAAAGAGAAACATTTTAATTATAGTGGTTATCAGTATAGATCCCTTGCTATATTCAGCAACTTCACAACACTGCTGAAGAACAATTAAATGTCAAATACACCAAGTTTTTTACTATACTAAACTACACTGCTAAATATGAAAAGGACACTTTGCCAGACTCAAAAAGCATTAGGTCCAGTGAAAGACTTCAAGGTTGATTTGATCGGTCGCCTAATCGCTCAAGAGAGACAAGGCGACAGAACTTAACTCACAACATTTTAAATGTAATACTTACATAGTTTAAGAAGTTTCCAACTTTTAGAAGTAGTTTACAGAAGCTTGGTAATCTAGTGCTGGCCAACAGACCTGCCAATTACAAAAGAAAAACAAGTTCACATTACAATACCAAGGTTTGTCACAATTGGATGAATGGTTGGTTCTCTCCAGGTATCTCCAGAGGTATAAAACAGGCATGACAGAGGTCATCTATTTCCTGAGTTGCAGCATTACTTACTGTCACATGCTGCTTTGATCAAGTCCACTTTTGGACGCAGCATCTCCATCACTGAGGCGGTGTCCTCACACAACTGCATGCACTCAATCCTTAACTGGTAGCTGTGAGAGAGAGAGAGAGAGAGGAGTGCAATTTCTAACTGTTTGTATAACATCCAGTGTTGGATAGTTACTGTTAAATAGTACTCCGTTAGTTACCTGTACAAAATTGTAACTAGTTACAATAACTTATTAGTTTGAAAACAATATAACTAGTTACAGTTACAAGGAGGTGGTGTGGTCCAGTGGTTAAAGAAAAGGGCTTGTAACCAGGAGGTCCCCGTTCAAATCCCGACTCACTCACTGTGTGACCCTGAGCAAGTCACTTAACCTCCTTGTGCTCTGTCTTTCGGGCGAGACGCTGTTGTAAGTGACTCTGCAGCTGATGCATAGTTCATACACCCTAGTCTCTGTAAGTCGCCTTGGATAAAAGGTGTCTGCTAAAACAATTTTTTATTTTTTTATTTATTACTACATTAGATACTTCCCAGGTACATTTTTTTTGGTTTGGTCAGGCTGCTGCACAAAATATTCTTTGAAGATCCAGCTATCAAACCCACTCATTCCCTGCTGCAATACCATTTTTCTAACAAGATGATTTAACATTTCATTACCTGTCTAAAAAGGAACTATTACATTTACAAGTTACTGAAATGTAATCAGATTACAGTATTGCATTACACATAATGTGCTATTCCACAACACTGATAATATCCAGCATAGGGCAATGTTTATTTATTGATACTTCCTTAGCGTTAATGGTAAACCGTGCTTTCAGAAAACATATCTGGGTTTCTGTTCCATCAAAAATAGCAACACTGTAAATCAACGGAACATCTCATTTTTGATAACCAATATCATTTTTCATCTCATCATTAACAGTCATTCCAGCTCAGGAAGACCAAAGTCATGGAACATTTTACAAAGCTCAGAATTACAAAGCTCTTGTGCATGCATAAAACAAACACCACTTGACAGTATCTGAAAAATAGAACCACTCTGCCTTGATCTTGATAATGCACTGAAGAGCCAGCACTGGTACATAGCAAAACTTACAAGTCACTCATTGAAGCCGTGAAGATGCAGCACGTAATTATAAACAGCCAATCACTTACCCTGGCACGCCAAGGAGGAGGAGGTAGAATGCATCTGGTTTAGACAGTTTCTCCTTCTCGCCTTGAAATGATTTTATATTTGCTATCTGTGGAAACAGACAGTAATGTCAGATACAGGCAGGAATGGAAAAATATCACAATGAAAACCTTTAACAAAGCAAGTGCAATAGTGCAAGACAAGACCGACCAACTTGTAGCTTCATCCATACAAAATCAGCATGGAAACAAGTATGTCAGTAACACACATCATGCTCCACCACAGCTGTAAATACAAAATTAGAGCCATCAGCATGAGAACGAAGAGGATAGCCAGGACAGAACAGTAATACACGGAATAGTATATAAAAACAACTAATGAAATTATTAATCACAATTCTCCATATACATTCAAAAATGTAAGTGTGACTTACAGATGGACAGACACCTCCGTATCTCCCCAGAATGTGATTCTCTCATTAACTTACGTGAAATAATGTCAACACCAAGTTTCATGACAACTGGATAAGCAGTTATCCAGATGCATGCACTATTGAAGTGTGACATTACAGGAGACAATATTGGACTAAAAAGTTAACAGCAAGTCAAGTTTCACGGAGAAGAAGTCAGGGGGCTTATTTACTTACTTCATGCTTCTCAGGCAGCAGCTTCAAAAGTTGTTTCAAAACTTCCACATCAAACTTGGATCGATCTCCACTCTTGATCATGTGAACGACCTCCTCATTGGAACTAGTGGAATGAAAAGCATGGTCAGGTAACGGTCAAGGACAATTAGACAGGAGGTGTGTTGGGCTGAAAATAAAGAGGAAATCTTATCTAGAGAATATATTTGGTTGATGGGTAAAGTTATTTTAGCAGCTTAGAATTTAGCTGGTTCAACCATCAAAGTGTTACAGAACACTCTGCAAAGTTTAAAAGAAACACATTAAGTTGGCTGTGTCCTGTGTTGTCCGTATCGCAGCGTTATCATTTTTAAACATATTGCCATATCTGTATAAATGTTTATTCACACAGCACGGTTAATAACTCAACTGGACAACACATTTCTCAACATTTACTTGGGAGTGTTCACCAGGCAAAAACAAAAGGGTCTCAGTGCATCCAGATCACACTCTCTATGCTGGTTTCCTGTTCCCACAATTCTCTGCTCATTTCAGAGTAGCAGCAATGTTGCAGGAGGACGCATGCAATTGGTTAGAAGAAAACAATCTCTCTCCTGGTGAACGTTCTTGAGTAACCAAGATGTGTGAATAAATAAATAAAAAAAATACTAAAGCTATCAGGAATAAGGGCGGAGGGGGGAAACATAAAATCAGCAACAAGATAATTTTTATTTTTTTTAAACTCCACGTATTCTGCAAAGCCTGCACATTTCAAGCATGCTAAAATGTCCCAAAGTAAATGCCATTTGACACATTAAGAATACATCTTTTTAGATTATAAAAAAAGTTACTCACCACTTAAATTGCTTCAAAAATATGTTCAAATTAAGATTCTTCTTAGGTTCAAGAAACGTAATCTGTTAATAAAATGGCAGTCAGTTATTAAAAAGAACACTCTGTATACAGCCAAAACTAAACATTTGCACAGGTCAAGGCTTTTATTTCCTATGACAACACAAAAGAAGCACAACATAGAGCTGAAGAAACCACGTGTTAGGAAATGTTAAGGTCAGAATCGGTTTAAAAACGTGTTAGGATTTTCATTAGTGTAGCATTTTATTTTGGAATAGAAATTACAATGCAATGAATTGGTCAGATATTCTCAATAACTGGAGAACACCAGGCCAACATCCTCCAGTGATAAATACAGCTTGCACAGTAAACTTCCTTTCATGAGCAGAAATGAGGCCCACCTCTTTGGGAGGCTTCTTGACAGGGGTAGCTGCCTCCTCTTTGGACTGAGCCACAGGCAGACAGAAGAGCTGCTCAATGCTGGAGTAATTCGGCTCTAGGGGGCTGTCCATTCTCTGCACAGAGGTCCACAAGGAGTTACAGTCTGGGGAGGGAAAGCAAGGGAGCACTTATCAATGATCAAATGTGTTGCACTGGCAATGATCAAATTCTATCTTAAAGTTCAGGTCTAGGTATTGCTAAATTACTTGACCATACTAGCTCAAAACTGCAATCCAGTATTAGGCATTTAAAGTTATTAGGTTTTTGTTGTTTGAATTTGATTGTTGCATATCAGACAGTGCTACCTGGTGGCCAGATGTTGAATTACTGTTATTTGTTAATGGGATTTTGATGACGTGTTAAAAAGATGCTCTCTCTTCAGTGAAATTCTTACATTGAGTACAGTGTCACCCAGACAGAGATATACTATGAATACTGCCAAACTTTGTATTCAATGCCTTGGCATGACAAGAAAAAGTGCATAAAAAAGTGTACATCAGAAAGAGGTTAGAGTGGATTCAGTAGTTTACTGACAATAATTAGATCTGCTATTTTTAGAAGATTAAAATAGTCCACAACTACAATAAAACAGAATTGTAGAGAAAGTAAAATGATAAATGGGTTATTTGATACCGTTTGGGACAATACATGAGCTCACACACCTGACACCGCATTAGAAGGCAGCTTTTGCCAGTTCAGCTTCTTCATCCGGAGAGTTGGGTAGCGGACTGGTTTGTGAAAGTCAGTCTGAGTGCATCCCAAGGCGTAGCTGGTCTGTGCCACTAGCACGTCTCCTGTACCCGGGCAGGGTGGTGGGGGCGGAGGGGGAGACATGCTGCCCATGCCAGGTAAAGGAGGTGGCGGTGGGGCCATGCCTGGGAGAGGAGGTGGCGGAGGGGCATTCCACCCATACCTGGCAGGGGAGGTGGAGGGGAGGACTGCCACACATGCCAGGAAGGGGTGGGGAGGTGGGGGTGGGCTGCCCATGCCAGGGAGGGGTGGTGGGGGAGGAGGGGAGGTGTGCCTCCTGTTGATGGCAGAGGTGGAGGTAGAGGAGGTGGGGGCGGTGGGGGAGATTGGTCTGGAGCTGGCCTGAACGCAGCACAAAGAATTTCTGATCCATTCCCCGCCAGGTCAGTCTGTGCACCCACATCAACCTTCTTGGCAGGTCTCCCCTCAGCTGTCTGCTGCTCACTTGGCTTTCTCTTGCAAACTAAAAGCCTCTCCATAATGGTGTCAATGGAATCTTCTTCAGCTGCAAGGCAAAAAGATTCCAAATCGAACACACGCACCCACACACACACACATTATATTTTGAACAGGATGTTGGATCACCCGTTTGGCATGAAGTCTGCAGGCTATTTGTTTAGGAGAGATATGACTGTTCCTACAATTACCATCACCTCAAATTTAGGGAGGTTAGGCATGGAAATCTGTCTATAGAACGCCCCATTAAGTCGCCACTTTGAGTGTGGCGATTTGCCTCATTTTACAGGCGTATCCGAGGGACAGCAGCTCTGCACTAGCTGCCAAAGGCTTCGGGTTAGTAAACTTACACTAATCCTGGATTTCAGAACAACCCTAAATTATATATGTATGGTGTTGAGTAATCAGGCGCCTGTTAAACCACATGAACAACTCAGAATCGTGAATCTACTGAGGGGTAATTTATTCATACTTTGAGAAGTATAGTTCAGAGCAGGATTCTGCAGGGGCCTAATTGCTCAAATTCATGGCTCCTATTAATTTCAATAATTTTAGAAACAAATTCTGAAAACCAGAACTGGGTGGAGGTATAGTGCAAATTTCTAACCCTGCTAACATTGTTTTCTGTAAACAAGTAGAAACTTCCGTAAGATATAAGGCTACATTAAACATTTCTAGGACATCACCCATTGACTTTAACAGTTAGAAGCTATTTTACCCTGCAATGGTTTCTTACACAGCTGCATTCGTTTTTTCAACATGCTGATGAGGAGAATGTAAACCTGGATTACCGTCGTCAGCCAGCAATATGGCTCTGTTTACCAAGGCTTCCAAAGCCAGCCAGGCGTTGCAGTTTGCAGGTCCCAACTGCAAAAGACCCTGAAGAATCGACAGGAGCTGAAGAGAGGCTGGGGAGCTGCTCACCTGAAACATGGCAAGAGGTAACAGGTTCAGTCACTACAGAGCAGAGTTAACCCAGCCCACTGGGAAATTAACCACGACTGCTCCCCACTTCTGTGCAGGGCCCAGGTCTCTGCCCACATATCTGGTTGCTTGGAGAGAGTATAACACAGCTTCTGTGTGTTGCAGACAGTTACATGAGGCATAAATACTCCTCTAGAGCCTAGACCTGGGCTTCCAAACCCTAGTTCTGGGGACCCCATGTGTTGTCTGGTTCATTCCAACTGAGCTCTCAAATACTTAACTAGACCCTTAATTGAGCTAATAAATTTGCTTAATTAGACCTTTTTAATTGTTCTCGTCTCCTAAAAAGTTGTTCATGGTACTTATAAAATGTTATAGCTAACTTGAAATATGCAACTGCTTAAGAGCTGAAAACAAGGGAGAAGGTCTAATTAAGCAAATTATTAGTTCAATTAAGGGTTTAGTTAAGTAATTGGAATAAAAACCAGCAGACACAGGGGGTTGGGAGGCCCTGGCCTAGACTGTTGCCAACGTGTCAAGAAAGCCGTGTTTGGGTAGGCTGTGCTCAATCTAATGTTCCAGTTTCTGTCCTATGCTGAGGTCACTGACATCGTTCTACACCTAGTCAAAATATACAGAGCAAGTCATAATACATAGATGAGATTTACAATCTGATGCTCCAATATGGAATGTTATTCAAGTTCGGCATAGCAAAGCAGCCGACGTCTTTATAACCTCATTTTACATTAAACCTCATCGGTTTGCTGTAATTTTGAATTACTGGGGCAGTATCCTCCTTAATAATTCAGTTTGAAGGATTTCTAATGGCTCACTTTGTTAAAGAGTGTTGTGAATACTTCTTGATGGCTGCTCATATCAATTCCACCATATATTCTCATTAACTCCTCCTCATCCTCAGACATGGTTTCCTCAAAAGTTTCACATTGGATCAGGAGGTCATCATCTTCTTTCTCCCTGTGAGGAGATTGATCACATTAAGACTCATGACACACAGTTATTTCTGTATGTTTTTTTTGTATAACTTGAGTAAGTCACCATACAACCCATAATACTGGATTGGCTGACATTTTGTTGATGCAAATCCATTTTAACACATAACTTTCATGGATACCACAAAAGCAGCAGGCAATACTGCATTCTTAAACCACCACAAAACACTTCTTTACAGTTAAGGTCATACATAAGCCACTGCAGGTACATTGCAATGATATTTCTGACTGGTGTCCACTAAACTTGGGAGGGGTGGTACATCTGCACAAAAGGGATTTCCATGACATTTACAGTATTTTTGTGGCTTAGAAACTCATTTTAGATTTAGGAAGAGATCTGAAACATTTGATTAAACACAATCCAGTCTCGTTTCTGACAGTAGTTTCCAGATAGTCGTGAAGTAGTGGCGACTGCAGTGCATAAGTTCACATAATGTCGGTACACAAAAACGAGCCTTGTAGACTTGTTTCAACACGAAATATAGCTGCGCACTTAATATCCTAAAATACATCTACTTAAAACTAAAAAAATAAGCAAACTCCAAATATACAGTAGAAACAGAACTACAACATTTTAATTCTTACCTTAAATTTGGTAGCAAGTCCAGTAACTGTAACCCTGAAAATTATAGCGATAGAAAACAGTTAATTAATTTTATTTACAATGCCGATTTCATGTTTCCAAAAAAATATAACTAGCAACTTCATTATTAACATTTTGATCTTGTCAACATAGACCCCCGCGAGACACACAAATCTACATTTTAAAACCCTTAACCAAACTTACCAAATCCACCCGAGTACTAATAACACACACGTGTGTAACAATAATACGGTGACATTTGGATTGGTAATTAATTAGCCAAACGTCCGGCAGTCTACTAAGGTTGATTAATATGCATTCAGCAATAACACAATTAAAACACACCATTTTAGTTGAGAGATATATATATATATATATATATATATATATATATATATATATATATATATATATATATATATAATTCTCGAAGGTGTTTTGTATATCTTCAATTGTTAAATATAACACGCGCATTATAGGTGACTGGCAATTAGCAGGCGTGTCCTGTAGCTAGACTAGTTTAAAAACTAGACATATTTAAAATAATTGAATTCAAGTACTGTTTCAAGTCCAGAACGATAATTTTGATCTTAAACATGTTGAAAAAGTTACATAATTATATAATGAAATGATGTGTATAATTTAGGTTACTGAACAGTTTGTTATTATGATTATTTTTTCTAAAGACTAGTTTCGTCTTACCTGTTCCGTATACATTGTTTTTGAGGAGGCGAATGACCCCTTTTTAATATTTTGTAAAATCCCCCCCACCTCCTTTGAACTGTGCGGAGGTGGGGGCTGTGGCGTGCAGCGGGTCAATTTCCTTGTTGGTCCACCATCACACATTTTTCGAGTGAGGAACTGCACCTTATTTCCTTTTATGTAAACTTAGTGCTGGCTGTCTCGATTTCATACCGTAACTAACCTACAGGTGTTTGTGTTACAAGCGCAACATCTAGTTTTACCTACGAATCATTTTTAAAAAATCCAAGAAATTATAACAATAGACCTAGTTATCATTAAAACAAAATACACCCAAAAACTGTGCAATGGGTGTGGTATACCCCAACAAAAAGTTTCAGTACCTTGCAATATATTGTACCCATAACCTTTGTCAATGTAGTAGCACTGCATACAGTACGTTGTATTGCATACATATTTTGCAGTTCTACAAATGTACATGTGTGTGGTGCACTTACAGAGAATGAGACTGGCACCATGCTAGGTTGAACTGTATACAAGTTTACTGGCTACATACAAAAACAAAAGTGTTCTATAAGAAAGTGTCCATTCACATTTTTGGTATACAGTTCATTTACCTATCTGGCTGTAAAACAACATTTTGAATTGTGACTAATTCAATAAGAAAATGACAACCAGTCTTCATTGTGAAAACAGCACAAGCAGCAGTATACCTCCACTTTATACCACTGTAAGCATCCTATGAATTTCTGAAATAAGGACTTGATTTTAACAGGATATAGGGGTGGGTCTACTCTGCTTATATATAAAGCCGTTTATAGGTTTTATATTTACTTCTAAAACATCATTTGGCTAAACTGGGCCCAATGTACTAAAAATAAAGCTCATATTTCATATTAAATGAATACCTCCTTCAGAACAGATTTCATTTGTTTGTAAATAACTTGTGAGTTTTGTTAATAGGCTTCATAATCCCACAGGTTTAAAAACGCAGATTTTTATTGAGATGGATCCACAGTGAAAAACCCCTCCCTACCATAATATCGAACACTTCATTTGCAAGATAGACCAATGTATAGTATAGAAACAACAGCTGATACACATCTAAAACACCCTCTTATTTGCGTAATTATAAATGACTATATTATTTCTTTATGTAAAACGCTTTTTTTGTTTGTTTGTTTGTTTTACAGTATAATGTACATAGAATAATACAATACTGTAATACAGGCCCATGCAGACTTACCCCATCCTCCCCAGGTTTCTGGCTGCCTTGTTTGCAAAGCTGCAGTTATGTGTCACTGCCGTGAATCAGTCACCTACTTTTTCTCTGTAAATGCGCTGCACCAGTTGGCAAAGGGCTTTTTTAGACTTTTGCAAGGAAAGAAAGGTGTTCAGGATTGTCTTTTTTTCTTAGTTGTTGTACTCGTGAAAAGTGGATTGGTCTACAGAGCCAGGATAGTACAATCACTGGCAAGTGGTCCACTGGACCACTGTTCACTGAAGGAGAGACCATCAAACTCAGAGGTCATTGGCTGGTACATTAGCTCACTACCCAACCAGTGCCCTCCACTTTCTTTAGTTCTTTTAGTGCACAATTATTTTACTCCAGTTTTTCTCTCAGAATTTCCACAAAACTCAGCAATCTGAGAAGTGTAGGTCAGTGGGTGTCCTCTGATGCCATGACCAAACAAGTACTAATATTTGTACCACTACAAATAAAAGTGGAACAGTGCTTCCTCTAGGGCTCAGATAGCTAACCCACTCCAGTACCCATCCACTGCTCATGTTCTCAATAGAAGCCAAGCACATTACCTATGAATTCATTTCTGAGCTTATCCCGGAATCGCAGGTCTTCTGCTCCCAGGATGAGAGCGTTGATGAAGCTCAGCAGAGTCACCATGTAGGGCACGTTGTCAGTGGACTGGAGTTCGTTCATGATCATGCTGAAGCGATACAGCTGGCTTTTTACAATCTGTCAGGATGAACAACCCACAGAGTGTCAGACATCTTCATATTACAAAGTCACAACTATAACAACCAAAATATGAAATCATATTTTAGATTTTCTGCCCATTACCTTTTTATGATGTTTGCAATTGTTCTGAATGGTTAATTTTGCAATTTGTCAAATATATATATATATATATATATATATATATATATATATATATATATATATATATATATATATATATATATATATATATATATATATATATATATATTGGGACAGTTTTAAAGCTCACTGTTTGTTGATTCTAGTACTAATATCATGGGTATAGCAGGAGAGACAAGTTTTACTTTGGATTACATGTTGCAATTAAGTTTGAAAATTACTTGATGCTAAGTCTTCTATTACAGTCGGTGATCAATCAATCATGTACTGTACTGTGCAATGCTGGACACTAGGGGCACTCCTGAATTAAGTTAACCCTAAATTAGAAACTTGCTCCTGTTTATTTCTTAGAAAGTACTGCAAAGTGTTAATTTCTCTAATTGATCTTATTGGGATCTTTTAAATCAAAGCAATTAGCCATTTAATATGATTTTAAGTAGCACTGCTTGTCAGAGATTGTAATAGCAAACATATAGGCTAATGATCTGCTTGATAAATATCATATTTTTAAATAAAATTACTTATTTTTGTTTCCCAGTTGACAAATATATATTTTCTGTTACTATTTGTTTTTGCAACATGTTTATTTTCCTGTTCTTTCATAATGCATACTGTAATATCTTTGTCTGCAGCAGTGTCAATAATTAAAAATACTGCTACGCCACAAAAAAAGCAGTTTTAATGTATTGATTTATCTCACGATTACAGCCACCATCATTAAATGCTCATTGGGTTATTTCATCATTGTTACTGAAGTACAGTAGTTCATAGCACTTATCTCCTGTCTGCCCATTGTGTACTGCCCAGTGCTGCCCCATGCAGGCCTATGCAGGTCAGTGGTGGTCTTGAGAGATAGGTATCATTGGGTTAGAAGTTCATTGCATGGGGCACTTTTTATTACAGTATAATGGTTCATTAGAACTATCTACACCCATTCCTCTTTACAAACTGCTCCCATGAGAACAGTCGTCCCTTAATAAGCGATTTTGGGAGCGGTTTTCTAGAGCTATCAGACTCTATTTTAGTTTTGACTCAGATAAGCCATGTTTCCTGCCACAAGGCTATAGCATTAAACTCACAGTACATGAATACTGCACATTGAAAACTATGTGGGGCCTTGGCTGTAACATTGGCAGGAAATGGAGAGAAGAAGCAGCAACCAAAAAGTACTATGGAAAAACATAAGGATTACCAGCAATACAGTGAAGAGACAATAGCAGTGATCTTGACCAATGTATTATTCACTGTGGTTAGAGTCACTTTGTTTCCTTTGCTGTTTTAGTCATCCCATCGTGGGTTAAAGCACTCCTGTGGCCTCAGCAGAGCTCTCAGAATCATGTCTAAATAAATTTGCAGTGGTGAATAAAACAACACGCCCAATTTATACCTGACCCCTGGGAACACTCTGCCCCTAGTGGATGTAATAAGTGCATTTGTTCTATGTGGTATTTCTTTGTGATGTTACATCTACTAGAATGTTGCAAGGGGAATGGTACATGGTTACACTCTGGTGTAGCAGACGCACCTGGAGGTTAGACATGATTCCACAGACCTACTTAAAAGAGACACCAGGATGTGATGATCTAAACAAGAAGAAGAATAGTTTAGATAGCCCTGATAGTTCTCTGCTATACCAAGTTAAGATAATTATATTTTCCTTCGCTTCTAATGGGATTTTAATTGGACTTGGTGGCCATAACTTGGAATTGTGTACTTCTATTAAAAGATCAGATTTTTCAGTGAATGTCTAATGCATGTCTTCTGCCTACACACACATACTGTTTACCTTGTAATGTTCTAAAGCATCCAAGGACAGGCTGTATCCTTCAGTGGAATACATGCAGAGGGCAGCCAGCAACTCAAACACCTGCTTCTTCACCATCAGGTTTGATGTGTCCAAAGCTGCAAGCAACACAACATACAAACTCATCATGTTAGGGGTCATCGAGTACACTACATTATTCTTCTCCCCATTTAGAATGTCCAATTGCATTCCCTTACTGCAGCAATTCCCCACATCTGCTCAGGAGAACTGAAGGTCAATGAGCATCCTCCAATCCCCAAGCTAATTGCCTCTTCACACCCAGGAACCTTGCCTTGCAGGTGACTGCCTGAGCTCACCAGGTGCCTGGCCAGTAGGGTCCACTCTATTGTGGTGAGCAGAAACAATCCTTGTCGGTTTTACCTCCCTAAACCCCAAGAGTGTAAGTGTCAATGCGACACTCCCTCTGGAATCCCCAGAGAAGACACAGCCAGGACGTAAACCTGCGCTCCCCTGACTATATGACTCACCCTGCACACCACGCAGCCATGTTTTTACCAGGTGAGCTACTTGGTAAATTGGTGTTTGGTAATGCTTAAAATTGTTTCTCTGAACCGGAGTTGAACGCCCCTGACTTTCTACAAAAAAAGTTTAGAAGTGAAGTCTCGTGTAGTTTTCATTGCCCTGGTTAACAGTGCACTTTGTTCTGTTTTGGTACACCATCTGCATTTCAATTTGAATAAATGTATTCAAGAGACCCGAATTCAAGAGAAGGATTTTAAACTAGACCTAACAAGTCCCACAGGGGTATATCAGCCCATTGAAAAGCACTGGATCCCCATACAGTCATTTGAAAAATCCAATTCATGAGAAGAGAACTTCGATGAAACTAGTTGGCTTGTTTACAGTTCAAGCGTCCACACAGGTTTTGGGAAGCAACGAATAATATTTCTATTAACTTTTCTAGCAGCCTTCTGGGTTTCTACTGCACTGCAATGGCATTTTGTATACAGCGTGAGAGCACAATGGCACAGTATGCTGGGTACCAGCAGCACAGCAGTCAGAACATGCAGATAGCTATACCGAATAAAGGCAAGCACACATTTTAGATATTTTATGTGCAATTGCCCTTTAACCACCCATCATGCTAACAGTTAAATCGAAAACCACATGACAAGTGTCCTCAGCATGAAATGTGTGAGCAGGCTTTTACAGCACCAAACGCTCATGTCCTAGAGGGTTGAGAGATAAGGACCCTTTCATTAGGATGTTTACATCCTGAGATTCACATAAAAGACTCTCTGTTCTCAAAATCCATTTTGTTCTCTGATTGCTACTGATTAGTATTTATCTATTCAAGGCTATAAGAACCATTGTGAGGGGAGACACAAGCGGCTATATTTATACAAGGTCACGTTGTTCTAAATTGCTCTACTAAGAGAGAATAGTTGGTCTTTTTATGTTTTAAAAGCATGGGTTATTTCTAGAACACAACTTAATTCGTAGTTCTGACTGTTTTGAAGGTGTAACTATCATGCACTATGTGCATCATGTCAATAACATACATATCTCTTATCTCACCTGTAAAGGCAGAATGAAATCAATTGCTATCATGAAAATGCGGAGTGACTAAGGTACATACAGATGCACAGACTGAAATAAATCAACAAATTTTGATACTCTCAATAATGTTCCCAAACATCAGTGTTTTATCCATCAGCGTTATCTTCAACGTCAGCCCTTTGACTTGCATAGTACTCCAGTTTCTAACAGTTTCTAAACTACCAGAATACTGCATTCTTCTCACAATGGGTCACCACAGTGCTCACCTTTCGACAGTTTGCGGACGTAGCCCTCATTCTCCACTATGAACTCGATGCCGCGAGGGGAGTTCATGACGGCTCGCACGCAGCTGACACAGGTGAGCTGGAGCAGAGCGTCAGAGATCCGCGAGCACCCCCTTCCAGAGAGCCGGTCCAGGGCCTCCAGCAGCAAGTCCAGGCCGCTCAGCTCCAGGAACTGGACCATCCAGGAGTGGTCGCTGCCCTCTAACCTCTTCTTCAGCCCAGAGTAGTTGACCACGCTGGGCACCTGCAGCAGACGGATACAGAGCTCGGGGTCGGAGTTCTCCAAGTTGGCTTCGCCTGGTCCTCCATATCCGGTCGGCTGAGCTTTTTTCTTCAGGGACGCCCATTTCTTCTGGGCTCTGTCCTGCTTCACAGACATGGTGCTCCTAGGGCTGTTGTCCTTCACCTGGGGAATACAAAAGGACCAGCTTCATCAGTGCATTTGAAAGCAGTATTCTGGGACTCCTAAAAGTACCACTAGTAGTAGAAAGAAGGCACCAGTGCATCTTAGTTCCTCTCAGGTAACATCTCACAGGCTGTCATTGCTTCCCACGGTGACTTATCAATAATAAGGACACAGCATAATCTATCATAAGTGCAGACATACAGTACTGTGCAAAAGTTTTAGGCAGGTGTGAAAAATGCTGTAAAGTAAGAATGCTTTCAAAAATAGACATGTTAATAGATTATATTTATCAATTAACTAAATGCAAAGTGAGTGAACAGAAGAAAAAGCTAAATCAAATCCATATTTGGTGTGACCACCCTGTGCCTTCAAAACAGCATCAATTCTTCTAGGTACACTTGCACAAAGTCAGGGATTTTGTAGGCATATAGTCAGGTGTATGATTAAACAATTATAACAAACAGGTGCTAATGATCATCAATTCAATATGTAGGTTGAAACACAATCATTAACTGAAACAGAAACAGCTGTGTAGGAGGAATAAAACTGGGTGAGGAACAGCCAAACTCAGCTAACAAGGTGAGGTTGCTGAAGACAGTTTACTGTCAAAAGTCATACACCATGGCAAGACTGAGCACAGCAACAAGACACAAGGTAGTTATACTGCATCAGCAAGGTCTCTCCCAGGCAGAAATTTCAAGGCAGACAGGGGTTTCCAGATGTGCTGTCCAAGCTCTTTGAAGAAGCACAAAGAAACAGGCAACGTTGAGGACCGTAGACGCAGTGGTCGGCCAAGGAAACTTACTGCAGCAGATGAAAGACACATCATGCTTACTTCCCTTCGCAATCGAAGATGTCCAGCAGTGCCATCAGCTCAGAACTGGCAGAAAACAGTGGGACCCTGGTACACCCATCTACTGTCCGGAGAAGTCTGGTCAGAAGTGGCCTTCATGGAAGACTTGCAGCCAAAAGCCATACTTCCGACGTGGAAACAAGGCCAAGCGACTCAACTATGCACGAAAACACAGGAACTGGGGTGCAGAAAAATGGCAGCAGGTGCTCTGGACTGATGAGTCAAAATTTGAAATATTTGGCTGTAGCAGAAGGCAGTTTGTTCGCCTAGGGCTGGAGAGCGGTACACTAATGAGAGTGTCTGCAGGCAATAGTGAAGCATGGTGGAGGTTCCTTGCAAGTTTGGGGCTGCATTTCTGCAAATGGAGTTGGAGATTTGGTCAGAATTAATGGTCTCCTCAATGCTGAGAAGTACAGGCAGATACTTATCCATCATGCAATACCATCAGGGAGGCATCTGATTGGCCCCAAATTTATTCTGCAGCATGACAACAACCCCAAACATACAGCGAAAGTCATTAAGAACTATCTTCAGCGTAAAGAAGAACAAGGAGTCCTGGAAGTGAGGGTATGGCCCCACAGAGCCCTGATCTCATCATCATCGAGTCTGTCTGGGATTACATGAAGAGAGAGAAGCAACTGAGGCTGCCTAAATCCACAGAAGAACTGTGGTTAGTTCTCCAAGATGTTTGGGCCAACCTACCTGCCGAGTTCCTTCAAAAACTGTGTGCAAGTGTACCTGGAAGAATTGATGCTGTTTTGAAGGCAAAGGGTGGTCACACCAAATATTGATTTGATGTAGATTTTTCTTCTGTTCACTCACTTTGCATTTTGTTAATTGATAAATATAAACTATTAACATGTCTATTTTTGAAAGCATTCTTACTTTACAGCATTTTTTCACACCTGCCTAAAACTTTTGCACAGTACTGTATGTGTCAAATAAACCTCTTTTGGAAGGGAGCAGTTTCTACTGTAGGTTGCTCTTAGGAAGGATAAATCCATATGAATGATCCCTTACAACAAATACCACAGGTGGGTGAAGGCAATAAATGCATCTTAGTTGATCTCACACTCATATCATTGCAGGTGTGGTGCTACACACCCAACAAGTTTGATACAACAGCTTACTAATCTGCCCTACCCTACATTTCTATTACCATTAGCTGCAGTACCATTCATGCTATATTTTTTTTTATTTTAAAAAAAAATAAATTTATTTTTTTACACCGTTTTTTTCTCCCAATTTGAAATATCCAATTGTATTTTAGGCTCAGCTCAAACTGGTTAAACAAGTGATGTACAGTACCTGACTGCATTGTAAATTATCATCTGAGAGCTGAAACTGTCATTTTCAATTCTACTTAAACTGCAAATGTGCACTCAGGCCACTATGCAATTAAGTCTTAGCTGAATTAAGCATTTCAGAAAAATATAAATTCATGCAATGTACAAAGCAAAGTGGAATGATTTTAATTTGATTAACACATTATCAATTATGAATACAAATAAATAGACATATCGGGCTGTATGTATAGAGATGGTTCGTATCATGGGGTTTGGGGCTGAAATTGCAACGCTGTGATTTTGTTTTGAACTTTCCTGTGCAGTATAAACGTGTCTTGTTTCAGTAGTGGCCACCATTATTATTATTATTATTATTATTATTCCAAGTTTATATTTTATTGCTGTGAGTTTTCAAAAGCCATGGCGTAAGTTTTTTTGGTGCTGGGACTTTGAATACATTCAAGTGGGATCATCATGTATTCTAGTTTCCAGCCTCAAAAACCCTAGCATAAATGAAAATCCCAACATCTATTTAATATTGATGCAGGGACTGAGAAGGTTATCATAATAAGGGAAATGGTGATATAAAATAATTAGGCATTTTTGTACATTTTGCCACAATTCTGTTTTAAATCCTCTGTATCGTAACTGTAATACAGCTTTAAATCCCGCTAACAAGCCTCCATTCCTGATTGTAATCTTGTTTTAAATCTCGCAAGCGGAGTCTCCAATCGAAATGTAGTAATGTGCTGTCACTCAGTAGATGGGGCGGGTTTAAAGTATTCAGAACAAATCAATGATAGATACAAGTCAGGAAGGTGGGACATTGCCCAGCAGCACTGGGAAATGTATTTATTATTATTTTTGTAGTATGTTTTATTTTTTAATGGGAAAAGGGTAAAGTCAACGTGAATTGATTAACTATATCCACAATTTTTCCGGTGTTTTCCGGTGTTTATTGGCTATCCACCGATTTCGTTTTTTTTATATTGGGGGTGTTTCATCAGGTTTTATTGGTTAAAACCGAAAATCAGCTGCACTCTGGTGTACCGCATATGCTTCTGTAAACCGGTGCACATTATATTCTGTAAATTACAGTAGGTCCCTTCCTCAGTTGAAAGTGGGTTAGAGAAGAAACTGTGTAGATGAGTTTTAAGTGCTCAAAACACAGCTCATTATTATCATTGACGGTCACCAAAAGGTGGCAAACATTTCATGAACAAGGTTCTGTGCAATTAAAGAAATGTGGAAGATCACTGTCCTAGTAGGCCTGTTGAAACAAGTCTCTCCAAGAACAGACTCCTCCATTTAAACAACTCATTACTGAGCAACTGAAAGACATTTTAACTATATTGGAACATGTCAGCAGCACACCCAAATGTACATGCCAGTTTGGCTGCTGCTGGTTCTCAACTTAGAGCCAGTTTTAGCTGGGTGGTGTTGGCCAGCAAGGGCCTGGGTTATTCCCTGGAAAATGAAGTCCTGTCTGGAGAGAAGCTGTATCTGTTTTATTTATTCATTTTTAGTTTGGTGTTTGTGAGGACAACAGTCAGGCACAGTGCTTATAGCTCAGACTGCCCTGAACACATACTCTCTCAAGTCAGACAGTCTATAGTGTTTCATTGTGTTCACTAAGACCACAGAATTCGTTTCACCTGCTACCTTACCCGGATTTGAATCCAGGCCACCAGAAGAAGACATAAGGCTCTGAATTACCCCAGTACACCACCTATAGCAGGAGTGTCCAATCACGGTCCCGGAGCGCCATTCCACTCCTGGTTTAACAGGTACAATTTGATGATGAACTTCTTCAGGGTCTGGATGGAGGTTTATCTGATTCAATTAAACAATTTAGAACAGGGTTTAAATTTGTTTATTTAGCAGACGCCTTTATCCAAGACAACTTACAGAGACTAGGGTGTGTGAACTATGCATCAGCTGCAGAGTCACTTACAATTACGTCTCACCCGAAAGACGGAGCACAAGGAGGTTAAGTGACTTGTTCAGGGTCACACAATGAGTCAGTGGCTGAGGTGGGATTTGAACCAGGGACCTCCCGGTTACAAGCCCTTTTCTTTAACCACTGGACCACACAGGGTTGGAGCAAAGACCAGGAGTGAAAGAGCCAACTTTGGCCACCCCTGACTTATAGGGTGTTTATTTTTGTGATACAGTAGGTTTTAGTCAACACTGTCCCCCAAAGCTTCAATACATTCCACCTTGACAAGATGGATACACATTCCAGTTATGTGTTGATGGACTTCTTTAAAGAATTAAACAGAACAGTCCAGTTTCTGTAACCTAATATTCTACATTACCATATACAATTAGGGTAAATAGCATTTGCAGCAACTGAGAAATATAGGCACATCAGCCAAATACAGTATGGCGCAGTAGGATGCTTTCACATCAGTTGGAGATTAAATGTTTTCACATCAATGCCATTACTCATTATAAATTAATTTGCCCACAATTTTTTTTTTCTATATTTTTAAAATATCAAATGTCTTACCTCAAAATTAAACGTGTATGTCCCCTTATCTTTTTAATAATGTGGTTTGGACTGCAATTACTCAAGTGCTGTGATTTTATTTTTATTTTCTAACTTTTTTGCATTGGTGTTTACTAATACAGTATAAGACACTGGATGATCTAGCCTACATTTTCTGTGTCAGGCAGCTACTGTAGGTCTTGAACTCCTAATCAAAGCATCTTAACACAGACATAAAAAACAATATCTGAGTGTAATTGTAATATGAACCGCTTCCAATTATTACCAACAAGCTAGCAGCTTTATATCTTCGTTTTACTGTCAAAAGAACAGTATACACTAAGAAAATGTCATTCGAAGCTACTGGGATACTTTCTACCATTTAGACAAATACTAATAGTAATTTCTTACCAGTTTAATATAGGATATTAAAAATATAAGTATCCAGGTTGTATACAGTGACCCTGAAAGTTGCAATGAACTACTGGCAGAAGCTTCAATTCCCTATATATCACACTGTATGTGTGTGTGTGTGTATATATATATATATATATATATATATATATATACATTGCCATTAAAGACATACTGTAACTGTAAGTTGATTTCAATGCTATTCTTCCTAATAAAGGTTCCCATTACAAGTCAAAGAATGATCAAAATCTCATCTGCCATCTCAGCACTAACTGTACAAAAACTCCTGACTCACTCTTAACCACTTCCATTTAGGCATGGGAAACAAAGCCAGCCATTGAGAGATGGAATTAAATAACACACTATTCTCCACTGCCACACATCGATTCCAGAGAGCAAGACAGAACTTTAAAAAGACATGCAGTTTTAGATTGCATACTAGTGATGCTACTGGAATTGTTTTGGTTACAGGGTAAATTAAGGGCCAGTGATTCAAATAGAACATATTACCTACTGAATTCATTTGAAGCATTCATTTAGGTTATATTCCATATTTGATCATATTGGTGGTATTTTAAAATGTGTGTGTATTTATGTTGGTGTTAGGGGTAAGTATGAAATATTGTTTACTTCATTTTAATTTAACAATAAATTATATGCTTATTCATATGTACTGTACTTACATTTGAATTACAGACACTTTCATAAAGTGTTACTGTCATTTTAAATAACAGGCAAACTTTTCATTTATAATAATAATAATAATAATAATAATAATAATAATAATAATAATAATAATAATAATAATAATAATACTAATACAACGCTCTCTGCTGTGGTATGGAGCCTTGGTTAACCTATTGGTCTTACCCAGAGAATGCCAATGCTATTGAAATGCAGTGCTTTAACACCACAAAACCAGTTATAAGTCAGCATGGTCATGCCTCCCATTTACTCAATAATGCCATTCCACTAGCAGTTTCGTTCTTGTTAAAAGGCAGAAAACACATATCACAGTTTCATAACATTATGGGGCGAATGGGATCCATGACCAAACCACCTTACAGGTTCCACTGTACAGAGGCTTGAGGGAGTCATGCATTAATGATGACACAACACCCTACTTGGAAATGTGAAGTTTTTAAATCTGTTTGTTGCATTTGTATGAATTGAAAAAAGAGCCAACTAAAATTCCAGAGCACTGTTTTTGATAACTCCTCAGTTAAAGCTCTGTGGATGGGTCATATGTTCTTATTGTGAGCAATCACAATAGCAGCACTATCTTTGAAGCGGAATGAGTAATTCATGAATGAGTAAACAGCACTGGGTAGGGTTGAGATGGAAAATACACTGGAATATATAGGACGCCAGGATAGTTCCCTTGCTTCAGCATCCAGTCATAACTACAAAATCACTATAAAAGAGTCACGATATTACCTTATTGAATTTGCATTTTAGGGAACAACAGCAGTCACTGGTCAGTCTCCCAGGTGAGTTTCAAGGGTGCCAGCCAAACATGGGAAAAGCATGTTTGAAGTTGTTCAGCCAAAATTTCCTTCAATGAATTTGAGTTAAATATTACATTATACTTGAATGACGATAACATATACTAGGTTTGTAGACATTTCTGGTAAACATTTGGAGATATGATTTGGCAGCTACGAGAGGATTGCTTGCTATTGTGTTGTGATTCATAGGTTTCAACATAATCAAAATGCTTTGAATTCCAGCAGTCTGGCTAGGCTGCAAATCCTCACCACATATAATCAAAGACAGGAGGGAACAGGGTATATTGTTTCCAGCTTGCATCAGTCATAGTTACTGAGACAAAACATGCACACAACCTCCACTGCAAACATTTAACTTCCTTTTCTCTCAGATCAATCTTGTTATGGAATGATAACAGTTTCTCATAGTTTCCGAAGATTCAGTTAATATTTGAAATGACAAAACAGAACAGTATTCAATTTTTCACATAACACATTCAAACAAGTTTGGCCACCATAGAAAACAATGTGAGAGCAGTAATTATTTGCCACATTAGGGTTTATTTATTTAAGTATTATGCATATATAGGACAAAGCACCTGCATATTATAAATATGTATCAATATGTGTGGGTTTGGCAGGAATGAGGTTAAAACCCCATTCCTGAACAGTAACATTTTTCCAACTTTTGGACCTGGGCAGGCCAATGTGTGTGTTTAAATGGACAACCTGACCTAATTGAAGGAGAGCAAATTTAACTTGGCCACACAAAAGAAAGATCACTTAGGTGGGGGGAAGAACTAGGTAGGAGTACAGTGGTGCTGTTTGTTTTGTTTGCTTTTCTTGTCAATAAAAGTGCACAACATAACTCTTAAGATTCTTTTTTCCTGCCTGACCATTGATTACCCTAACATACCTCTTCAGTCAGAGGAAGGGGGGCTGTAAATTAACAGAGACAGGATGGCAACAGGGCTGAAGACTTTTACCTCCAAAAACACTGAACATTAATTGAGCAATAGCATGCTATTTTAACTTTTACTTTCAAATATATTCCTTGAAAGAATATGGACCGGTTGGAAATAAGAGACAAATCAAGGGAGTGGACAGTTCAGAAAATGCCTTTGTGAACCCGCCTCATAGTACCTTCATCAGCTTACTTCAATACAGTTCTGCTTTAGAAACAGTTCAGCTCAGAGTTTATAATGTTATTCCAGTTGATTTTAGAACAGGGATTGTTAGGAAATGACGAGTGCATAAAAGGGATTGTGTCTGATCAGAACACTGAACGCAGAGCGGGCAACAACCTTGAATGCCTTACAAAAAACAATAGCCAGTTAGATCACTTCAGTAAAAACAAGAAATCGCTTCTTAGTAGATCTATCTAGCAAATAAGTTCAACTAAAAAAAAATATACACCACTAATCTGCCTTGGTCATGTGGTTCTTATTGCTAATTGACCGGAAATTATAATCACTCCAGCCTTTGTTATTTCCTCCTCCCTTTGGTAACCTAAATAACAGATTGTGCCCTACTGTAGCTACAAAATAAATGCTCCAATACTGTCAAAGAGGAATTCGGTTTTTGATAAAATGTGTCCAATGTCATTTTAGTCCTATGGATTTAACAATGCTTTATACACTCTTGATCTTTCCAATACACTTGTCTAGTTTTATAACAAAGCATGTAAAATGCTTGTATTAATTTATCGAAGTATTGATTTGGAATAAGATATGTTATAAGTCTGCAATTTACTACAGTAATATCTTTTTTCAGTTATTCATTTTTTGAATATTATAAAAGCAGCAGTGTGGAGTAGTGGTTAGGGCTCTAGACTCTTGACCGGAAGGTTGTGAGTTCAATCCCAAGTGGGGGACACTGCTGCTGTACCCTTGAGCAAGGTACTTTACCTAGATTGCTCCAGTAAAAACCCAACTGTATAAATGGGTAATTGTATGTAAAAAATAATGTGATATCTGTATAATGTATAATGTGAAATAATGTGATATCTTGTAACAATTGTAAGTTTCCCTGGATAAGGGCGTCTGCTAAGAAATAAATAATAATAAATAATACTTCCAGAGTAGGTTGAAAGGTCAAATAATCACATGATTGGAATTGAATTCAAAAGGTTGTTCAGTGCCAGCACTTCAGAATCTCTAGCTGAAAACAAGCTCAAAACCAGGTAATGACAGATACAGAGATAAGGGATAACTCACACTGGGCAACAGAAACCACTAACAGTGATTAATACTAATGGGAATGTAAAAAAAACATCATTATTTCATCATTTGTCTATGTCATGCACATCAATTCACTATAAATGTGTAGTTTTGAAAGGTTTTGAAAGAACCAAACATGTATTTGAATTATGGGTGGCAGTAACAATGCTGTACTGGTGGTCTTTACAAGCAAGTACATGCACAGCAAGCAATGGGCTTTAGAGACAGCTGCTTGACTCACAATGTAAAGTAATTGGAAAAGGTCCTTCATAGTGAATTAGTGAGTCCAGTACAGAAAGCGTTAAAACAACAATATCCAGTAGATTTTTCTGCTAGATCAATCCAGTTCATGGAACAGAAGGGGACACTGGCCAAAAAAGGAAAAGCCGTGCTTATCTAACTGTAAAGCACATCCTGTTCACTGGTGTGTGAAATGGCCTTTCTTCTCTATCACAAGCATTATCAGAATAATTCTAATTTAGCATAAGTGCTGACTAATTAGAAATTGTGATGCATTCTTGGTATTCTTCACATTTTTTACAGACATTTCTGAAAATGTTGACTCAAAGTAAATGTTGAAAATGTAGACTGTAAGATGGGAATGTTGCCAGCAAGTGACAGCCAAAAATGGAGCATTTACTATTTGAAGTTGCTTCACCTTTAACAACAGGGTATATTTGCACAAATTAACTTTCGCCACATTCTTATTTTTTCCCTGTGTAGGCCTACATGTTCAATTTTGCTCTTTTCTATTTTTCTTGAAGATCCTTAGTTGGGATATGTACATGAGGTTTGATGTTCATGTTAAAGCGGAATAGTGTATTTTAAAGATGTTTGTTAGAAATGAGAACCAAATTCCAAATCAGAGGCTCTGATAAGCTTTAATAACGCTAACTTCTACCACACAATGCTCACCAGTGGCCTTTTCTCTTCCAAGAAGCTTAAGCAGAAACACAGAAAACAGAGGTTTTAAACAGTCAAGAAAAGTACAAAAGCTCATAAAAGGTGGGCTTTGTATGGGTACTGAAGATCAGACAGGCCTCACTGAATGAAGCTACAGCAGATGCACATCGAATTGATTAGGCCCTGTGGGAGCTTCTCAAACTATAGTGGATCTTGTTGTTTTTAGTCTTGTTGTTTTTAGAAGTGAGTGGATGTCTCTCTGGTGTCTGCCTCTCATGTGCTGCTGAACATAAATCACACAAAACAATTATCAAAAAGAACCTCTTGAGATAGGGTATCATTTACAGCAACTAAGCAAACAGGAGAATACAGAGAAACACATGAACAGGCTTATTAAAATGGTTCTGTTAGAGTTTCTGAGGGGAAATACACCAGTTTTATATGCATATTTTTTTTAAAACTGAAAGGAAGAATCGCAGTGTCAAAGCATTATGTCAATCTCTCTTTTTCCTGAAGAGGATACCTTTGAGATCTTGAAAGCTTGTGACTAATTATTGTTTAGTTAGTCCAATAAAAGGTATCACTTCTTCTCTTTGTCTAGTGTCTACGAATAAAATACCAACAAGTGATTTCATGCTGAAATATGTGCAAAAAAAAATCAGTAAAGTGTAGTTGAACAACACACTGTAACAGCTAAAAACACAAGAATGCTGCATACATTCCAGAGTTTTAGATCTTACTACTGGAATTATCCTGGGTATTCCATGCTTTCATAACTCTGTGTAAAAAAGTGCTTTCTAACTTTTGTTCTAAACTTTTACTCTGCTTCCATTTGGGCCCTCTTGTTCTACTTTCTGTGCTAAATTGGAAGTAGTGTCTTGGGTTTATCAATACCAATAAAGATTTTGTAAACTTCAATCAAGTCCCTTCTTTTAGGCTGAAGAGATTGAATTCTTGTAACATTTCCTTATTGCTCAATAAGTCCTGGGATCAGCCTAGTAGCCCTTCTCTGTCCCTTCTCATATGGATGACTTTTAAACGTGATTGACATTAACTAAATTGTGTTAATAATCAAAGAGCTTCCAGTTTTGTGCACACGCCCATCTGATCGCCAAGGGTGGAACACCGTGGCTGAAACCGTGATTTGTTCTTCAGTTAGGTTGTAGATTTTCTACACTCACATAAATATAATCTTAAATAGCATATATATAT